>CM060083.1:43551165-43666165 GCA_030533445.1 Cyprinodon diabolis
TAATCCTCCATGAAGTCTATGTGCTCCAGCGTAATGTTGTAGAAGTCGGTGAACGGCATGATGGGAGGAGAGGAGACGCTGTTGGCTGCATCTGACAGGAAAAGAACATCAAACATAGGAGGAACTTAGGAAAGATCAGTGGATAAAACACATGCTGCGGTGCTGCAGAGACTCACTGAACAGGCTGAGGACTTTGGTGGCAGAGGGAATCCACCAGGAACACTTGGCTGAAGGAGGAAGCTCATCTGGTTCTGCAGGAAACAGGCGCGTGGAGATGAACTGTAGGAGGCGCTCCACCAGCTGCCGGAAACGCCTGGCTGACAGCCTGAGGGACCAGATGGCATGAAGGAGTTAAATGTGAACAAAGAGGAGCGCCAAAATAGAGACTCGGAGAGAGGGAAAGGAAAAGCAGCGTCGGCTGGAAAAAAAGTGGTTTTCTGGATTTGAGCAGAACTAAACAGAACCTCTAATTTGAAGCAGCTTGCTCTAAAATCATCACCACAAAGAAGATGTTTTCAAAAGCTCCTAACTCACGCTGAGGGAGACGGATACAGAAGCTGCCTTACATTGGTCCTCAGTCTCTGAACAGCTTCCATCAATCCGTCTGTAGACGGTTAGAATTTCATCAACCGAAGTAAGATACCCACGAATAAACCAGGAGATGTTTTAGAGCACAAACTATAAACAGATTTACCCTCCAGGGCTGCGAGTTGGTTCAAATCAGAACCAACAGAAACAACCTAAATGCTGTTACTCTGCCTGTTCTCTATTCTTATCCTCTGCAGTGCTCTGCTTCTGACCTTCATCCCGCTTCCACCTCTCCTTCCTCCCGCTTCCACCTCTCCTTCCTCCTGCTTCCACCTCTCCTTCCTCCCGCTTCCACCTCTCCTTCCTCCTGCTTCCACCTCTCCTTCCACCTCTCCTTCATCTCGCTTCCACCTCTCCTTCCTCCTGCTTCCACCTCTCCTTCCTCCCGCTTCCACCTCTCCTTCCTCCCGCTTCCACCACTCCTTCCTCCTGCTTCCACCACTCCTTCCTCCTGCTTCCACCTCTCCTTCCTCCTGCTTCCACCTCTCCTTCCACCTCTCCTTCCTCCTGCTTCCACCTCTCCTTCCTCCTGCTTCCACCTCTCCTTCCACGTCTCCTTCCTCCCGCTTCCACCTCTCCTTCCTCCCGCTTCCACCTCTCCTTCCTCCCGCTTCTACCTCTCCTTCCTCCTGCTTCCACCTCTCCTTCCTCCTGCTTCCACCTCTCCTTCATCCTGCTTCCACCTCACCTTCCTCCCGCTTCCACCTCTCCTTCCACCTCTCCTTCCTCCTGCTTCCACCTCTCCTTCATCCCGCTTCCACCTCTCCTTCCTCCTGCTTCCACCTCTCCTTCCACCTCTCCTTCATCCCGCTTCCACCTCTCCTTCCTCCTGCTTCCACCTCTCCTTCCACCTCTCCTTCATCCCGCTTCCACCTCTCCTTCCTCCTGCTTCCACCTCTCCTTCCTCCCGCTTCCACCTCTCCTTCCTCCCGCTTCCACCTCTCCTTCCTCCCGCTTCCACCTCTCCTTCCTCCTGCTTCCACCTCTCCTTCCTCCTGCTTCCACCTCTCCTTCATCCTGCTTCCACCTCTCCTTCCTCCCGCTTCCATCTCTCCTTCCTCCTGCTTGCACCTGTCCTTCCTCCTGCTTCCACCTCTCCTTCCTCCTGCTTCCACCTCTCCTTCCCCCTGCTTCCACCTCTCCTTCATCCTGCTTCAATTCAATTCAATTCAATTCAGTTTATTTATATAGCGCCAAATTCACAACACATGTCATCTCAAGGCACTTTACAGTTCAACCAGATCATACAGTCAAATTGATAAAGTTTTCTATCTAAGGAAAACCAGTTGATTGCATTGACTCATTGACTCAAATACAATCCCTCACACTAAGCATGCTTGTAGCGACAGTGGAGAGGAAAAACTCCCTTTTAACAGGAAGAAACCTCCAGCAGAACCAGGCTCAGTGTGAGCGGCCATCTGCCGAGGCTGACTGGGGTTCAAGGAGACAGAAGCAGAGATACAAAAAGCAGCTGTAAAAGGCGGCCCCGTCCAGGAAACACACAGCCAGGCAGACGAGCTCCAAGGCAGCTCCCATGCCAGAGGATGAAGAGAGCACATCCAGTTAGTCACAGTCAGAGAAACAGGACTACACTGGAAAACAGGCCAAGCTCCAACATCTAGAAACAAGGGTGTTGATGGAAGCAGCACAGCTGATGTTTCTTTCCTGGATGACGTCACAGCCAAACAGGAACAGACGAGGCAAAGCTACTCTGAGGAAAAGCAGAGAGAGCAGAACGTTAGAGATTGAACAAACAGATTCTGCAGAATAGGAGAACAGAGAGAGAATGAAGCAGAATGATGAAATGGGGGTCCCTATGTCCTCCAAAAGTCTAAGCCTATAGCAGCATAACTATAGAGATAGATCAGGATAACCTGAGCCACCCTAACTATAAGCTTTATCAAAAAGGAAAGTTTTAAGCCTAGCCTTAAAAGTAGACAGGGTGTCTGCCTCACGGACTAAAACTGGTAGTTGGTTCCACAGGAGAGGAGCCTGATAACTAAAAGATCTGCCTCCCATTCTACTTTTAGAAATTCTAGGAACCACTAGTAAACCTGCAGATTGAGAGCGAAGTGCTCTGTTAGGAACATAAGGAACAATCAGATCTCTGATATCAGATGGAGCTTGGCCATTTAAGGCTTTATATGTGAGAAGGAGGATTTTAAATTCTATTCTGGATTTAACAGGAAGCCAATGAAGAGAAGCCAGGATAGGAGAGATATGATCTCTCTTTTTAATTTTCATGCTTCCACCTCTCCTTCCTCCCGCTTCCACCTCTCCTTCCTCCTGCTTCCACCTGTCCTTCCTCCTGCTTCCACCTCTCCTTCATCTTGCTTCCACCTCTCCTTCCTCCCGCTTCCACCTCTCCTTCCTCCTGCTTCCACCTCTCCTTCCTCCTGCTTGCACCTGTCCTTCCTCCTGCTTCCATCTCTCCTTCCTCCTGCTTCCACCTCTCCTTCCTCCTGCTTCCACCTCTCCTTCCTCCTGCTTCCACCTCTCCTTCCTCCTGCTTCCACCTCTCCTTCATCCTGCTTCCACCTCTCCTTCCTCCCGCTTCCACCTCTCCTTCATCCTGCTTCCACCTCTCCTTCCTCCTGCTTCCACCTCTCCTTCATCCTGCTTCCACCTCTCCTTCCTCCCGCTTCCAGCTCTCCTTCCTCCTGCTTCCACCTCTCCTTCCTCCTGCTTCCACCTCTCCTTCCTCCTGCTTCCACCTCTCCTTCCACCTCTCCTTCATCCCGCTTCCACCTCTCCTTCCTCCCGCTTCCACCTCTCCTTCCTCCCGCTTCCACCTCTCCTTCCTCCCGCTTCCACCTCTCCTTCCTCCTGCTTCCACCTCTCCTTCCACCTCTCCTTCATCCCGCTTCCACCTCTCCTTCCTCCCGCTTCCACCTCTCCTTCCTCCCGCTTCCACCTCTCCTTCCTCCTGCTTCCACCTCTCCTTCCACGTCTCCTTCATCCCGCTTCCACCGCTCCTTCCTCCCGCTTCCACCTCTCCTTCCTCCCGCTTCCACCTCTCCTTCCTCATGCTTCCACCTCTCCTTCCTCCTGCTTCCACCTCTCCTTCCACGTCTCCTTCATCCCGCTTCCACCTCTCCTTCCTCCCGCTTCCACCTCTCCTTCCTCCCGCTTCCACCTCTCCTTCCTCCCGCTTCCACCTCTCCTTCCTCCTGCTTCCACCTCTCCTTCCACGTCTCCTTCATCCCGCTTCCACGTCTCCTTCCTCCCGCTTCCACCTCTCCTTCCTCCCGCTTCCACCTCTCCTTCCTCATGCTTCCACCTCTCCTTCCTCCTGCTTCCACCTCTCCTTCATCCTGCTTCCACCTCACCTTCCTCCCGCTTCCACCTCTCCTTCCACCTCTCCTTCCTCCTGCTTCCACCTCTCCTTCATCCCGCTTCCACCTCTCCTTCATCCCACTTCCACCTCTCCTTCCTCCTGCTTCCACCTCTCCTTCCTCCCGCTTCCACCTCTCCTTCCTCCCGCTTCCACCTCTCCTTCCTCCTGCTTCCACCTCTCCTTCCTCCTGCTTCCACCTCTCCTTCCTCCTGCTTCCACCTGTCCTTCCTCCTGCTTCCACCTCTCCTTCCTCCCGCTTCCACCTCTCCTTCCTCCCGCTTCCACCTCTCCTTCATCCCGCTTCCACCTCTCCTTCATCCTGCTTCCACCTCTCCTTCATCCTGCTTCCACCTCTCCTTCCTCCCGCTTCCACCTCTCCTTCCTCCCGCTTCCACCTCTCATTCCAACCGCTTCCACTTCTCCTTCTTTCTGCTTCCACCTCTCCTTCCTCCTGCATCCACCTCTCCTTCATCCGGCTTCCACCTCTCCTTCCTCCTGCTTCCACCTGTCCTTCCTCCTGCTTCCAACCTCTCCTTCCTCCTGCTTCCACCTCTCCTTCCTCCTGCTTCCACCTCTCCTTCCTCCTGCTTCCACCTCTCCTTCCTCCTGCTTCCACCTCTCCTTCCTCCTGTTTCCACCTCTCCTTCCTCCTGTTTCCACCTCTCCTTCATCCTGCTTCCACCTGTTCTTCCTCCCGCCTCCATCTCTCCTTCCTCCTGCTTCCACCTCTCCTTCTTTCTGCTTCCACCTGTCCTTCCTCCTGCTTCCACCTCTCCTTCCTCCCGCTTCCACCTCTCCTTCCTCCCGCTTCCACCTCTCCTTCCTCCCGCTTCCACCTCTCCTTCATCCTGCTTCCACCGCTCCTTCCTCCCGCTTCCACCTCTCCTTCTTTCTGCTTCCACCTGTCCTTCCTCCTGCCCTTCCTTCTGCTTCCACCTGTCCTTCCTCCTGCTTCCACCTCTCCTTCCTCCCGCTTCCACCTCTCCTTCCTCCCGCTTCCACCTCTCCTTCCTCCCGCTTCCACCTCTCCTTCCTCCTGCTTCCACCTCTCCTTCCACCTCTCCTTCATCCCGCTTCCACCTCTCCTTCCTCCCGCTTCCACCTCTCCTTCCTCCCGCTTCCACCTCTCCTTCCTCCTGCTTCCACCTCTCCTTCCACGTCTCCTTCATCCCGCTTCCACCGCTCCTTCCTCCCGCTTCCACCTCTCCTTCCTCCCGCTTCCACCTCTCCTTCCTCATGCTTCCACCTCTCCTTCCTCCTGCTTCCACCTCTCCTTCCACGTCTCCTTCATCCCGCTTCCACCTCTCCTTCCTCCCGCTTCCACCTCTCCTTCCTCCCGCTTCCACCTCTCCTTCCTCCCGCTTCCACCTCTCCTTCCTCCTGCTTCCACCTCTCCTTCCACGTCTCCTTCATCCCGCTTCCACGTCTCCTTCCTCCCGCTTCCACCTCTCCTTCCTCCCGCTTCCACCTCTCCTTCCTCATGCTTCCACCTCTCCTTCCTCCTGCTTCCACCTCTCCTTCATCCTGCTTCCACCTCACCTTCCTCCCGCTTCCACCTCTCCTTCCACCTCTCCTTCCTCCTGCTTCCACCTCTCCTTCATCCCGCTTCCACCTCTCCTTCCTCCTGCTTCCACCTCTCCTTCATCCCACTTCCACCTCTCCTTCCTCCTGCTTCCACCTCTCCTTCCTCCCGCTTCCACCTCTCCTTCCTCCCGCTTCCACCTCTCCTTCCTCCTGCTTCCACCTCTCCTTCCTCCTGCTTCCACCTCTCCTTCCTCCTGCTTCCACCTGTCCTTCCTCCTGCTTCCACCTCTCCTTCCTCCCGCTTCCACCTCTCCTTCCTCCCGCTTCCACCTCTCCTTCATCCCGCTTCCACCTCTCCTTCATCCTGCTTCCACCTCTCCTTCATCCTGCTTCCACCTCTCCTTCCTCCCGCTTCCACCTCTCCTTCCTCCCGCTTCCACCTCTCATTCCAACCGCTTCCACTTCTCCTTCTTTCTGCTTCCACCTCTCCTTCCTCCTGCATCCACCTCTCCTTCATCCGGCTTCCACCTCTCCTTCCTCCTGCTTCCACCTGTCCTTCCTCCTGCTTCCAACCTCTCCTTCCTCCTGCTTCCACCTCTCCTTCCTCCTGCTTCCACCTCTCCTTCCTCCTGCTTCCACCTCTCCTTCCTCCTGCTTCCACCTCTCCTTCCTCCTGTTTCCACCTCTCCTTCCTCCTGTTTCCACCTCTCCTTCATCCTGCTTCCACCTGTTCTTCCTCCCGCCTCCATCTCTCCTTCCTCCTGCTTCCACCTCTCCTTCTTTCTGCTTCCACCTGTCCTTCCTCCTGCTTCCACCTCTCCTTCCTCCCGCTTCCACCTCTCCTTCCTCCCGCTTCCACCTCTCCTTCCTCCCGCTTCCACCTCTCCTTCATCCTGCTTCCACCGCTCCTTCCTCCCGCTTCCACCTCTCCTTCTTTCTGCTTCCACCTGTCCTTCCTCCTGCCCTTCCTTCTGCTTCCACCTGTCCTTCCTCCTGCTTCCACCTCTCCTTCCTCCTGCTTCCACCTCTCCTTCCTCCTGCTTCCACCTCTCCTTCATCCTGCTTCCACCTCTCCTTCATCCTGCTTCCACCTCTCCTTCATCCTGCTTCCACCTCTCCTTCTTTCTGCTTCCACCTCTCCTTCCTCCTGCTTCCACCTCTCCTTCATCCTGCTTCCACCTCTCCTTCCTCCCGCTTCCACCTCTCCTTCCTCCTGCTTGCACCTGTCCTTCCTCCTGCTTCCACCTCTCCTTCCTCCCGCTTCCACCTCTCCTTCCTCCTGCTTGCACCTGTCCTTCCTCCTGCTTCCACCTCTCCTTCCTCCCGCTTCCACCTCTCCTTCATCCTGCTTCCACCTGTCCTTCCTCCCGCTTCCATCTCTCCTTCCTCCTGCTTCCACCTCTCCTTCTTTCTGCTTCCACCTGTCCTTCCTCCTGCTTCCACCTCTCCTTCCTCCCGCTTCCACCTCTCCTTCCTCCCGCTTCCACCTGTCCTTCCCGGTTTGAGTCCATCGGTCCTTTCCACCACCCCAATACTCTCAGTTCTTTACCACACCTGACCTTCTTATAGCAGTAGGAATATAGAAAAGTTATAGAATAGAAACTATTTTCTAAGGTTAGCATAAAACAAGCTTTTAGAAAACCAAGATAAAATGCTGGCTGATAACTTCATAAATGTGGATTTTTCTCTCCTGGCGACTCTTACATTTGTTTTTTTGGCTCAATGAAGACATTGAGTTACTGTGAAATGACCAGAAGACCAAGTCGCCTTCAATGAACTACAAAGTACATGTTTTCTGCAAATATTCTTTTGTTCGGTTCAATAAATTCCTTGAATATTTGGTTAAAAATATAAAAATCTGTTCCCAGTTAAAGAGACTTGCCTCTTGAGCCAGTGGACCAGGTAGTGGTGGTCGGCCTCAGACAACGCTGCGATCTGCCTCAGTAGGTGAGCGAAAATCACGTAGGTGCTGGTACTGGAATACTGCGGATTCTGCAAACATCAGGGTTAAAAAGTTCATGTTTTATACTCAATCATCCCATGCTGGAAAACTTTCCCGACCTGATGTAGAACAAACGTAATATAATAAAACACGCCTATTTTCAAGCATGTCTTTATTACTGCTGTTCAAAAAAGACCTATTATTTTCGAGAAGTAAAAATAACTTTGTCATGTTTGAACTGATGCAGCTTAGTCTGTGTTTTACTCAACCAATATACATTTATATTTTCAGAAACTAGAAGAAGAAATGATGAATCACACATGTAGTTTGGGCTTACAGTTCCTCAGTTATTAGCTTTTCCATTTGGGTATGCAAAGTAGGTGAGGATTACTTCATATGAGGTGGGTGTTAAGAATAAAGACCTGAATGGATATTTTGCCTAAGGGAAATAGATCGGATAGTCTGTTTTGTAAAAGATATAATTAGAACAACGAATAACACTGTAATGAGTTAAACTTTTCTATGTTTTGGTAAGATTTTCATTTTTTTTCCTTTTATTTGACCAAAACATCCAAGGATGCATCCGTGAAACTGGTGATAACTCTGTAACTAAGCTCTTATAAATAGATATAAACATGATTCAAAGCAAGATGCAAAGACAATAAATACGGTTGAGTCTGAGACCTCCGGACAACAGAAAAAAGAATGTAAAACTGTCTTATTGATTTCTCAGTTATGATCCACCTTAATTTTTAAAGTACATGTAAGGTTTGAAAATTAGCCTGTTTCTATATGATCCCAAATAGAGGGTAGAAACAGGAAACTGTTATACTAAATCTAGGATGACCTCATTTAATGTAGCAGGAAATAGAGACATTAACATTTATATACAGGCTATAAGAAAAAAACAGCCAAGATTTATTGTGCAAACCATAAACATCAGAATGAAACTCGGGCCAGAAAGTGTCTAAATATTAACTGTGTCAGAATCTAGAGTCTGACATCATCCCACACTGACCAGAACCTTCAGTGGAAATAAATGGGATTGTGCAAAAACTGTGAGAGGCATCAACAAACCAATTCAGTCAAAGTCCAGCTTCTTGTCATCTGTTAAAACTTTAATGTTTCTGCTGTTGGCCCGAGCAGCAGGCTGGGTTTACTCACACATTTTAACAGAACCTATCGGATCTCCTTCAGATATAAAGCGGGTCTGGGTTGGATGCTGTACGGCGCATCGTTGCTGATCGTCTATAATCAAGCTGCTAATCCTAAAGTCAAATTTGAGATGAAGCAGCACAACTGACCAATAAAAAGAAGGAAGGAGCCGAACAGAGTCTGAATACGGTTCCATTGGCACCCTTAGGTAGGGTTTCCTGTTTTAATGGGACTCCCATATATGGCTGTCAGGCTGCAGAGATGGAAAAACGGAAAACCGGATCCAAACAGAAAGAGAGCAGGAATAAAGAGCAGGCCAGACTGATGAAAAAAAAAAATCCTCAACTCTGTTAGCAAGAACTTCAGGATTTAGCTTATGTAGTTTTTAGGGTTGTTAATAATAATTGTTTTGTATCGTCTTTCATGTAATAAAATTAGAAGGCGCCTCCAATTCATTCTCACAGCAGCTATCTGAACTATGGTCTGATCCAAGATGGCCGCCCTCTAGGCACATCGGGCAGCGTCCAATTAAGGGGTCTAAGTACGTAATGTCTGTGCTGCTCACTAGGAAACAGGGGAATCACCATAGCAACCGCTAAGATGACTCCCTGATTGTTGTTTCCAACTTGGTGACTTTGTTGGAGAATTTATAAACTAGTGTAGTCTGCGTTCAAACAAAGTATGGATAAATACTTACGGTTCTTAGTGTCATAGAGGGAATTTGTAGTTTTAAACATTATTCAGTTTTTCTTTTTAATCACTTTCTGTCCTCCACGTTGATCAAACCATGACCAGATCAGCCAATGATGTCATATTGCACGTCTACATTTTGGTGTTATTGATGTTAAGACGGATTAAACAGAAGAAATCACAAACAGAAGACGGAGATGTGTGTTGGATTTTTTTTTTTATAACTACATTATTAAAGGAAAAGTCGCTCATATTCAGAATCCAAACTTCTGAAAGTCTTTAAATCTGAAATGATTCCATCCTGTTCAATAAATGATCAGTGTTTTTAATTCAGAGTAATTTTCATGTGAATGTGCTTTACTGGAGGCATCCATGTTTGTCAAAGAACACTACTGCCACCTACTGGTTAGTGACATTGTCAGGGTGCGGTATCGGCTGTTGATCAAGTCCCAGTGCTGTATCTGGTGTTTGTCACAACGCGCTATTATCCAAGTCATCTTGAAAACATTCTTCTTCCAAATGTTGGCTACATATTACGGGTTTTTTCTCTGGCCAGAAGTTCGATGGCAAATCCTCCCTCTTCAAGTTGGCGATCCAACGACCAACCCGTCCGTGGAGGATCAGGAATCAGAAAGGTGGAATGGCGCTAGGCTTACCGCACCGTGATCGCGACCAAAATTATTGTTTTTAATTTTTTACTGATTAACGCTAAATTCCTTAAATCACTGCGAACGTATTAGTTTTAGGTAGAAATAATGATTCATTGATTATTCTTTGCTGACCGGACTTTTCCTTTAAGTAGGAACATTAAAAGATTTTCAATCCATCAAAGCAGCTTTCAGTCTCACCTGAATTAGAATAAAATATGCTCGCAGGTCGTCTTTTGTCCGAGGGCTGCAAAAAAAGGGAAACTTGTTAAATTTAGAAACAAATCTCAAAGAAAAAGCTAAAAAGGGAGCATTTTTAATCAAGAAAGACAAGGAAACATGCGCGGTTCTCTCACCCTTTCCACTCTCTCAGCAGGCTGTTGATGATCCCTTTTAAAACAGACTTCTGGATGTCCTGAGGCTGAACAGAAAAACAAACTCTTCAGTCAACAAGTCTGAGTGTCAGCGACTCACAAAGGCAAACCCTCCACAGCTGACGGTCCAGATTGTCCCTCTTTAATTAAAGAAATAAAGTCATATAAACATCGAATATGACATGCAGCTGTTGCAATGATGTATTTAAGGCCTAAAGTCCTCAAAGGAAGCAGCAGAGACTAAATCGTACAGTGCGCCCCTAGTGGTCAGGGGAAGCTAATGTCTCTTCAGGTTTTCCAAAAAAGTTTAAAATCAATCCTCTGGACTTTGTTTCCAAGTTTGAAGACGTTTCTATTCCATCCAGGAAGATTTTTCAATTCAAAATGTCAGAAATAGCGTTTAGTTCCAGGTTTTATCCAGCAGCCCAACAAAGCCTGGTTTTAGTTTAGAAAACGTGGAAATTGAACCGCAACAACAGGTCCGCCCCTAATGAAACAAGAGTCGTTAAGGTCTTTGTTAGCCTGCAATTCCCCGATACTTTTCTATGCCTCTGAATGGGGGGTCGTTAGGGGCATTGTTGGCCTGGATGACCAGGCGAGTTGTCATGGAGATGACGATTCTGATAGGAGGAAGGAATCAACTCTATCGCTGGGTTGTAGGTTTCTGAAAGCTGAAACCTGAGGCCCCCCCTGTTTAACCCTTTAAAGCCTGAACCAGGAAATAATTGACAGAAGATTCTAATTTTCCAAAATTAGAATTGTAATCGAACTTTGTGACAAATGAAATAACTATATAAAATCTGTCAAAACATAAAATTACATCATTTATTTGCATCAATTTTGACATATTAGGCATTTCTATATCATCTTTTATATGTTTTCTGTTCACTACATGTGTCTGATTATGTAACTCAGGGGTTTCAAGAACAAAAACATACGCTTGGCTTTACAAAGTTAAGGTTAGATTTTCTCTCTTCAGATGTAAAAAAACTAATCTGCCCAGAGTGTCATAGAGCCCACTATCCAAACATTAAACGTTCAACATGACTTAACTTCATCTCATTAAGTCTCATGTTATTTTACCTTTAAGTCTGTAAACCTGCCTCTTATTTGGATATTATTTAATATTTATACAGTTGATGAAAAAAAATAATAATTTTACAAACTTAAAAAATGTAAGAACTCTAAAAACGCTGAGATTCTGACACTCAAAACAGACTTACAATTAATTTTTCTTAGGTTAACTGATGATTTTTATTTATTATTAAGAAACTGGAAGTAAGTTGCCTTGTTATAAATCTGTTTAACATATCAGACCTTAAAAAAAAAGGGTTAAACATTAATTCATCTTACAGAAAGTCATAAAGGAAAGCAAAAGTCATGTACATCCTTCTTAGTTTACAAAAAAGCTGTTTAAAACATTATTTATTAAAAAATGATCATCAGTAAAGTTTATTTTCCTGTTTTATGTCTGAGCTCCTTACTGTCAGGTGAAACATAGATTTATTTTACTGTAAGAAGGCAGGAAATCACCTGCTTCAGCCTTTCAGCTACAATATTAGTAATGTAAACACAGCGATTGCTTTTTGTCTGAATAAAGGTTGACCCCATCAACCATTTACCGTTTGTTTTGGATTTATTTTAATATCAGGTTTAAATAGAAACATCGCAATCATAAGACATAAAAAGAAAGTAAACTAGAAAGGGAAAAGTCTGCAGAGAAGGAGCGGGCTTTAGCGGTTCTGTCTCACTTACTGTGCCGAGGAGCGAGTCGTAAACTGCGTTGACGAACTTGGCGTTGACCCCTGAGTCCTCGATAGTGTTAAACAATCCGTTGGCCTCTCGCTGGGAGAAGAAGGACGCACGGTGAGGAAAACGGAAGCAGACGCAAGCAGGGGGAGAGATTTCTGTCAGGTCTTTACCTTGAAGGCGGCGTTGATTTCTATGAAGGAGTCGAAGGTGGTCAGGTAGAACTCTCGGACCTCCCTCCAGTCACCTGAGTGAACGGCGCGCTCCACGTCCTCCCTGTTGGAAACACAGCAAAGCTGTAGAGTGAGGAGCATTCTGGGATGCTTCGTTATCGTCGAGAGGAGACTCACTGGAACTCCCTGGTGGTCTTGGTACGGAGGGGGATGATGGGGTCGGAGGGGAACGGGGCTTTGACTTCAGGAGGCAGGGTGTCGATGGAGAGCCGATGCTTCTGGCGGACATCGTTGCAGATGGGCGGCAGCTCCCTCACTGCTGCAGCGCGGCAGAAATAAGGTTTTAAACAATCAGCTCTGCTACACATCAGCTGACTCAGAAAATAATTGCATAGTGACTGTTTTTATTTGTTCCTGCCTGCCTGATGCTCCAAGATAAGAAAAGAACTCTATTCTGTCAAATATCGCAAAATTTTATTAGATTATATCGATTCAGAAATAGTTGAATAGATATAAAATATATTTATAAGCCAACATCCATTTCATTATCTTACTTTTATATAACTCCTGATGCTACGTTCAGATGGCAAGCAGCTGAGGTAGCAGAAGCAGCTAGTTTACATGCAAAGTCAATGGTTGACGAGCATCAAGGCGCAGGAAAAAGTCCTGAACCACATTTCTAGCATCAGAATCAGCAGCTGCTGGAGTTAGAAAAATTTAACTTTAGCTGCTGGACGCGCCGCATCAACCAATGAGAGAAGCTTATCTGGGAGCTGGCAGGGAGTCAGACGCAGCACTGCTGATGCAGAGCGCTATGATCACTCCTCTGAAACAGTTTATTAACGCCTAAATTAACTTCAAACGTAGAAACCTGCCTGCAGAATATGTTGGCTTTTATTATCCTGCTGCCTGCAGTTTGTAGCACAGACCTGAAAAACGCTAACATCTACTTCCAGCCGCCACCAACAGGAGGGGAAAACCCCCAAGAGGCGAGCGGGCCTGCTATAGAAATAAACTGAATTTAAATGAATTTCTTTTAAATGCTCATTTCAACCCTTTGATTTCCTCAGTACAGAAAAAATAAAATGACCCCTCAGAGGAAATCCCATCTGTTCCAGTTCATACATGCAGCTTCATTAATGGAACCAAGGCTCAGAATAAAGGAAGCAAAGGAGGACAATCTGGAGGATGGTTTGAATTTGCTGCTTTCAGCCCAACCAGTAAGACCTGGTGATTCATCAGAGCCGTCCTGCACCAGGTGGAAACAGACATCAATGTGTCCTCCCACACTTCAACCCGCTCATCCTTTCTCTTTATAATTGGCCCCTCATTGTCTCCGTCTCCACAGTAACGACCATCAGGAGGAGGCCGACCCTGGTGCATTGTGGGTGATCTTTCTGCAGGCTGGGGCAGATTGTACAAGCAGGAGATAAAAGGAGCAGAGTGATGGATAACTGCTGCAGGGAACAGGTGTCAGCAGAGAACAGCCTGACTGGATGAATGTCCACTGGGCTGAACGAATGAAGGCGCTCAGATAGCATCATCAGATCCTAATCGGCTTTCTAATTTAATTACTGCTATCATTTCCAGTTTAAAAACAGGGTTCTGTAAAGGTGGTATGAACCCTTACAGAAAGCTGCAGGGCAGACAGGACCAAAGTAGAAATGTTTGACCATAAAGTAGAGCCTGGCTGAGTGAAACAGGAAAAACCAGAATCTGTCATTATCAGCTGTCAAGCACAGCGGTGGAGGGATGATGCTTCGGGCTGGTTCTATATACTCTGTAATGCTCTGAGAGTCCAACAGTCTGGTCCCAATTGGGTCACAAACAACAACCCTGAATTCAACAGCCGATCTATGACAGAGTGCTGAGAAAGAGAACAATCCAGTCGATGGAATGGCCTAGTCAAAGACTTGTTTTTAACCTTTCCTGTTACAGTGGGAACTTCAGGAAACTAGTGAATGTAAGCAGGGGCGGATTTAGGAAATTTGGAGCCCTAGGCACAGAAAGGCAGGGAGTCCTTTGAAATGGAACCATATGAAGCACACCCATTATACAGATACAGAAATTTTTATAGAATGGACATAAGATAATTGTTCAATGTTTTGTCTCTTTCTGCTTGTCCATTTTTTCATTTCGTGTTGGCAATGTGCTCAGATGACTTTTCATGCTGTCTCACAAGGAATAAAAGAATTTCCAATCACCATGTCCATTCCAGCTTCATCTGGTCTGTTCCTGTTTGGCTGTGACTCCATCCTGGAGAGAAATATCAGCTGTGCTGCTGCCATCAACACCTTTGTTTCTAGATGTTGGAGCTTGGCCTGTTTTCCAGTGTAGTCCTGTTTCTCTGACTGTGACTAACTGGATGTGCTCTCTTCATCCTCTGACATGGGAGCTGGCTCGGAGCTCGTCTGCCTGGCTGTGTGTTTCCTGGACGGGGCCGCCTGTGGAGCTGGTTGACAGTTGCCTTTTGTATCTATGCTTCTTTTTCTATGTCTGCTTCTGTCTCCTTGAACCCCAGTGGGCCTCAGCAGATGGCCGCTCACACTGAGCCTGGTTCTGCTGGAGGTTTCTTCCTGTTAAAAGGGAGTTTTTCCTCTCCACTGTCGCTACAAGCATGCTTAGTGTGAGGGATTGCTGAAGAGTCAATGAGTCGATGCAATCAGCTGGTTTTCCTTAGATAGAAAACTTTGAATCAATCTGACTGGATGATCTGGTAGAACTGTAAAGTGCTTGATATAACGTGATGTGAATTGGCGCTACAGAAAGATGTAATATCTATACATGTAAACAGAGGTTTATGAGGCTCCCAGGAACTTGGGGCCCCCAGGAAACTGCCTAATATTGCCTAATGTTAAATCCGCCCCTGAGTGTGAGAGAGTCGGCTAAAAGACAGAAGAATCTAATCCCACCATCAGATACTTTCAGCTCTTTGAACCGTCTGTTTGATTTTCATCCATATCTAGTTTGTTGTTTGGTTTCTTTCTGTGTCTCTTCATCCCATCCGTCCAGAACTCTGATGTCTCGTTTCCAGCCTGAGTTCTCCTCCATAAATCACCGTCAACCTTCCTGAACTCTCATGCAAACGCAGCAGCTGCACACACAGATGATGTCAGCCCAGGGTTCGCTGGGCCTTGGCTGGGTGGAGACTGGGACTGGACCGGCACGTTGTCCGGGTCACTCCTCATGGCAACAACTCCGGTCGTCATGGCAACTTTTCATCATTAGAAACACTTTCAAGGCCCTGGAGGAGCGACACGCTAAGGCCTTTGATCGTTTTCCTGTTTCAGTGTTACGGTGCCTCTGATGGAGTCTGACATGGCCTCTTTCTTTAGTCTAAATTAGCATCCTGTTCAATTTATTGGTCTATATTTAGTCCCATCATGGAGATCTTTACACTTTCATCCAAACACGTAGAGTTTGTATGTCTAATTATTCCACTTTCCCTGTGTGTCTTCTTGGATCTAAAGTAGGAAATGGACAAATAAACACCTGAACCCACCTTCCTCTGTCTCATAATGATCCAGAACAATCAGTTAAAGAGAAGATTTCAATGCAACACTTCCTAATAATTGTGATGAGAACAAAGAGGACTTCTTGTTCTCTGGATTTACTCAAAAAAGCGTCCGTCGAACCAAATCTTATGATCTCAGAACTATCTCAGGAATCTTTTTGATGTTTTGAGATTAATTTCCACATAAAAACTTAGATTATTAATCCTATTTTCATATCATTTTACTCAAAATAAGTGCAATAAGGGACACTTTTTGCATCATCTTTTTTCTTTCTAGTTGCAGTGAGTCCACCACCGTCCATACCAGCCCTGCTGTGGTCATAAAGAAACACCCAGAAATTATTCAGCGTTCCGTCATAGTTATGCAGAACATGAAAGCAGGTCGTAGTATTTTCCACCGAATGTTGCATCTGATTAAGCTTTTATTATTGTGATGAAGGAAGTTGGGAACATAATGTGGTTGTATATGAATCTGTCTTTAAACAAGCTCCAACGTCCAATCACAGCTTTCCAAATATTGATGCTGGGTTAAACCTCCATCACCTCAGTTACTGAAGCAACAGGAGTAAACAGCAAAAACTGAAAATTAAATAAACAATTTTTTCACAGGTAATTTCACAGTCAGTGGATGAATAACCAAGAAAATCAGTTTATATAATGAACATATAGGATGTATCCTTATAGTATGTGGAGTAACAGTCTAGCTCTGGGACTGATATTGACTGAGTTAGTCATTGAGATTATGTCTAACATTAGAAAATAGAAAGTCATTCACTGTGAAATGTCAATGTAATAATTCTTTATTAAGTGGATGATGCTGTTATTTTTTAAGTGTTTTCTTTTTTTATCTTTATTTCGAACATGCAAGAAAAAAACAAAAACAATAAAACAATGTTTAAAAACATTGGAGAGAAAAACAACAAACAAGGTCCCCTTCTTTCCTGAGTTAATATACCTCCATTACATGTGCGAATAGGAGTAGGAAGAAGTAAAACTTATGTGCTCCTCCTTTAATTCTTGTATTTCTTCAATTTACAATATTTATAATTATGTTGCTATATATATCCATATAAATACATACCTACCTACACATATACATACATAAATACAGTATGTATACACATATACCTTCATACATATATACAAATAAACAAAACACAAACAAAACTTTCTACAATGCTTCTCTATACCTTTTGAAAATAAATTCTTTGTACATTTTTTTTAAAGGAATATATTTGGGCATTGCTTTAGGTTCTCATTTAGTTTGTTCCACAATTTAACTCCGCAAATTGATAAACACAGTGGAAAAACGATCTACAAATAGGTCAAAATTTCCTAAATTAAGTGTATTCACCCTTAATTTGAGTAGGTGAATAAGATAGTTTGCCAATGGAGTGAATATTTTTACTCTTAATATAAGATAATTAGATAATATGCACTTAAAGTAAGACGATGCAATTGTGTTTTCTTATTTTAAGTGTAAATTGTCTTGTTCTATTGGCAAAATGTCTCTTTTACCTCCTCAATGCAAGAAAAAATGACTTATCTAGATTTCTTTCCTTGTTGTTCTACATCTATTAGTCTTAAAAGTTCCCCTTAAATCGTAGCCTCCCTCCCTTTCAGAGAACATCTTTTGTATATTCCCAGGCAATAGGCTGTCTTACTTTGAACATGAATACTGCAATTTGGTATTCTATTAAATCCTGGTATTTTAGCTGCTTAGGTTTTAGAAATAGAAATAGAAATTACACATTGTAATGAAATGTGTCATTAACATACATGTACCTTTAATTCGGTCTTGATGTTAAGTCTTGAAATTCTATGTAATATGTAATTACTACTAATATGTAATCAATGCATGTATATTACATGTAAATCATCCATTTAGCACTTTAAACTCATCTGTATTATTCTGCTCCATTAACACATTGATTTTATTGTGATGGATTTGTATAATATGTAATATTACATGATTTATAGACTTCATTGACTTCATAACGACTATTTAATGTGGTGGGCCTATTCTTTTTAAATCATAAATTACAGTAATCTACTGATGCTAAGAAACAGCCAGTCTGTGTCAAAGTGATGAATTTATCTTTGTTTTAAAATGACTTAAGTCCATCTAAAAATGAAAACATCATCATTGTTCAATGCTGTAGCGCACAGATTGTTTACATTGGGACCGGTCTAACTAGGGAGTACCAATATGGCGGCCGGTGGCTTCACTTCAACCCCATACAATCAACGGGCAATCAGCAATCCAGTGAAAGATCAGTGGCTTCAGCTGGAGCTGTGGTGTTCCGCTTGGTCCTAGTGCTCGACGATTATCTGTGTACCGTAGCGTGGATAAAAATGACTTTTGAAAAACTTCAGAGGACGCATCCTCCTTCTGCACACAGCATGGAGAAGGTCTCTTATAGAGAGAGATTTATGTGTTAGGACTGTGGGAGGAAGCCACTCATCCATGGTGAAAACATGCAAACTGTGCAAATAAAGCCGGGATGTGAACCCCAGACCTTGTAGCTCCAAGGCATCAATGCGGTCGACTGCGCCGCCATGCAGGCCTCATAGGACGCCTGTGATTTCTCTCCTGTTTGCGTGCAGCGTAGATGCAACAGCCGCCACGATGGGAGAGATAATACTTTATTATCCTCTGGTGCTACTAGCTCCAAAACCAAAGTGTCAGGGTTTGCTGATTCTGACCCGAACCTCAAAATGAACCTCTGATTAGCTCGGCCTCAGAACACAAAGTCTTAGTTGAGAAAATGAAAAGGGAAACACAAACCTCCTGAAACTGTGATTATCCAGCAGACTCGACGGCTGGTGGAGGAATGCTGCAGCATCTTGTATGTGTGTGTGTTCAGCGTTTCGCTTTCATATGGTTTTCATTTGGGGTGGAGGTTCGCGTAATTATTCTGGCATCAGTAGCCGTGGTGACAAAGCTGGCTGATGAGCGCTCCGCTGGGTCTCCGTTCTCATGGCAGTCAGAAATAACCTCGCCTTTTACGAGAACCAGCATCCTCCATGTAAAAACACCGGATCACAACCAAGCAGACATCTCTATTTTACTTCTTCAAACAGAACCTCGCTGCTCATTTCAACCCAGAAACCAGCGTTTAAAACAGAAACGCTTTCAGCAAATCAGCAGAAATCTGAGCGACGGGTCTTATCCTGATAGAATCAGCAGTCATTCACACAAAGCGTCTCCCTCCCGTGCTGGTTGCAGTCTGAGCGCGTATATCAGGCCTACTGTAAACAGAGGAAGTAACACATCATTACATCCCAGACGAGACGCAGATCAGGTCATCCCTGAGAGTACCAAACCAGACGGAGAGCATGTCAGGCTGGAGGTGAGGAGCTGCTTTACTGGGAACATCTGTTGAACACCGACTGGAGGACAATCAGAGGAGGTCAAAGGGCAGCAAATACAGTAGAGTTACAATCAGGCCTTCCTGGGAAGCTTTGAAAGGCCTAAAGGAAAAGTCGCTTATATTCAGAATCCAAACTTCTGAAAGTTCTTTAAATCTGAAATGATTCCATCTGTTCAATAAATGATCAGTGTTTTTAATTCAGAGTCATTTTCATGTGAATGTGCTTTACTGGAGGCATCCATGTTTGTCAAAGAACACTACTGCCACCTACTGGTTAGTGACATTGTCACGGTGCGGTATCGGCTGTTGATCAAGTCCCAGTGCTGTATCTGGTGTTTGTCACAACGCGCTATTATCCAAGTCATCTTGAAAACATTCTTCTTCCAAATGTTGGCTACATATTACGGGTTTTTTCTCTGGCCAGAAGTTCGATGACAAATCCTCCCTCTTCAAGTTGGCGATCCAACGACCAACCCGTCCGTGGAGGATCAGGAATCAGAAAGGTGGAATAACTCTTTTTTTCACTTTTACCCGATGTATTCCAGCATCCAGCTGCCATGCACGTGAGCATTGTCAGTTTCACTATAGCTCTGGTGAATTTCAATGGTGAAGTCCTCTGGAAATCTTCAATAATTGTTGTTGATTGCAGATGTGTCTAGTAGTTCCCATTGATTTAGCTTGTAAAGCGGGGAGAATGGCGCTAGGCTTACCACACCGTGACGTCACTGCTGGAAGATGGCAGGAGGGAGGGGCTACTATATTTGGGTAAAAATGGCCGCTCCCAGACTCACTGATCGCAACAAAAATTATTCTTTAATTTTTTTTACTGATTAACGCTAAATTCATTAGATCACTGCAAACGTATTAGTTTTAGGCATAAATAAGGATCCATTGATCACAGAGTTGAGGGGGGGTGGCATCCTCCTTATTATGCTTAACATTTTTACCAAATATTAACACTAATGGCTATAATATTGTTCTTTTAACATTTGGCGGTCTGTGGGCTTATGAGTAGCCTGAACAAATTAAATATAATCAAAGAAGTGACCATGACTATGAAGCTGATCCCAGTGGGAAATGAGTCCCTAACCATGTAGGGGCAGTGATGGCCATGCTAACCATGTAGGGGCAGTGATGGCCATGCTAACCATGTAGGGGCAGTGATGGCCATGCTAACCATGTAGGGGCAGTGATAGCCATGCTAACCATGTAGGGGCAGTGATAGCCATGCTAACCATGTAGGGGCAGTGATGGCCATGCTAACCATGTAGGGGCAGTGATGGCCATGCTAACCATGTAGGGGCAGTGATAGCCATGCTAACCATGTAGGGGCAGTGATGGCCATGCTAACCATGTAGGGGCAGTGATGGCCATGCTAACCATGTAGGGGCAGTGATGGCCATGCTAACCATGTAGGGGCAGTGATGGCCATGCTAACCATGTAGGGGCAGTGATAGCCATGCTAACCATGTAGGGGCAGTTATAGCCATGCTAACCATGTAGGGGCAGTGATAGCCATGCTAACCATGTAGGGGCAGTTATAGCCATGCTAACCATGTAGGGGCAGTGATAGCCATGCTAACCATGTAGGGGCAGTTATAGCCATGCTAACCATGTAGGGGCAGTGATAGCCAGGCTAACCATGTAGGGGCAGTGATAGCCATGCTAACCATGTAGGGGCAGTTATAGCCATGCTAACCATGTAGGGGCAGTGATAGCCATGCTAACCATGTGGGGGCAGTTATAGCCATGCTAACCATGTAGGGGCAGTGATAGCCATGCTAACCATGTAGGGGCAGTTATAGCCATGCTAACCATGTAGGGGCAGTTATAGCCATGCTAACCATGTAGGGGCAGTGATAGCCATGCTAACCATGTAGGGGCAGTTATAGCCATGCTAACCATGTAGGGGGCAGTGATAGCCATGCTAACCATGTAGGGACAGTGATGGCCATGCTAACCATGTAGGGGCAGTGATGGCCATGCTAACCATGTAGGGGCAGTGATAGCCATGCTAACCATGTAGGGGCAGTGATGGCCATGCTAACCATGTAGGGGCACTGATGGCCATGCTAACCATGTAGGGGCAGTGATGGCCATGCTAACCATGTAGGGGCACTGATGGCCATGCTAACCATGTAGGGGCAGTGATGGCCATGCTAACCATGTAGGGGCAGTGATGGCCATGCTAACCATGTAGGGGCAGTGATGGCCATGCTAACCATGTAGGGGCAGTGATGGCCATGCTAACCATGTAGGGGCAGTGATGGCCATGCTAACCATGTAGGGGCAGTGATGGCCATGTTAACCATGTAGGGGCAGTGATGGCCATGCTAACCATGTAGGGGCAGTGATGGCCATGCTAACCATGCAGGGGCAGTGATGGCCATGCTAACCATGCAGGGGCAGTGATGGCCATGCTAACCATGTAGGGGCAGTGATGGCCATGCTAACCATGTAGGGGCAGTGATGGCCATGCTAACCATGTAGGGGCAGTGATAGCCATGCTAACCATGTAGGGGCAGTGATGGCCATGCTAACCATGTAGGGGCAGTGATAGCCCTGCTAACCATGTAGGGGCAGTGATGGCCATGCTAACCATGTAGGGGCAGTGATGGCCATGCTAACCATGTAGGGGCAGTGATAGCCATGCTAACCATGTAGGAGCAGTGATGGCCATGCTAACCATGTAGGGGCAGTGATGGCCATGCTAACCATGTAGGGGCAGTGATGGCCATGCTAACCATGTAGGGGCAGTGATGGCCATGCTAACCATGTAGGGGCAGTGATGGCCATGCTAACCATGTAGGGGCAGTGATGGCCATGCTAACCATGTAGGGGCAGTGATAGCCATGCTAACCATGTAGGGGCAGTGATGGCCATGCTAACCATGTAGGGGCAGTGATAGCCATGCTAACCATGTAGGGGCAGTGATGGCCATGCTAACCATGTAGGGGCAGTGATGGCCATGCTAACCATGTAGGGGCAGTGATGGCCATGCTAACCATGTAGGGGCAGTGATGGCCATGCTAACCATGTAGGGGCAGTGATGGCCATGCTAACCATGTAGGGGCAGTGATGGCCATGCTAACCATGTAGGGGCAGTGATGGCCATGATAACCATGTAGGGGCAGTGATGGCCATGCTAACAATGTAGGGGCAGTGATGGCCATGCTAACCATGTAGGGGCAGTGATGGCCATGCTAACCATGTAGGGGCAGTGATGGCCATGCTAACCATGTAGGGGCAGTGATGGCCATGCTAACCATGTAGGGGCAGTGATAGCCATGCTAACCATGCAGGGGCAGTGATGGCCATGCTAACCATGTAGGGGCAGTGATAGCCATGCTAACCATGCAGGGGCAGTGATGGCCATGCTAACCATGTAGGGGCAGTGATGGCCATGCTAACCATGTAGGGGCAGTGATAGCCATGCTAACCATGTAGGGGCAGTGATGGCCATGCTAACCATGTAGGGGCAGTGATGGCCATGCTAACCATGTAGGGGCAGTGATGGCCATGCTAACCATGTAGGGGCAGTGATGGCCATGCTAACCATGTAGGGGCAGTGATGGCCATGCTAACCATGTAGGGGCAGTGATGGCCATGCTAACCATGTAGGGGCAGTGATGGCCATGCTAACCATGTAGGGGCAGTGATAGCCATGCTAACCATGTAGGGGCAGTGATAGCCATGCTAACCATGTAGGGGCAGTGATGGCCATGCTAACCATGTAGGGGCAGTGATAGCCATGCTAACCATGTAGGGGCAGTGATGGCCATGCTAACCATGTAGGGGCAGTGGTGGCCATGCTAACCATGTAGGGGCAGTGATAGCCATGCTAACCATGTAGGGGCAGTGATGGCCATGCTAACCATGTAGGGGCAGTGATAGCCATGCTAACCATGTAGGGGCAGTGATGGCCATGCTAACCATGTAGGGGCAGTGATGGCCATGCTAACCATGTAGGGGCAATGATGGCCATGCTAACCATGTAGGGGCAGTGATGGCCATGCTAACCATGTAGGGGCAGTGATAGCCATGCTAACCATGTAGGGGCAGTGATGGCCATGCTAACCATGTAGGGGCAGTGATAGCCATGCTAACCATGTAGGGGCAGTGATGGCCATGCTAACCATGTAGGGGCAGTGATGGCCATGCTAACCATGTAGGGGCAATGATGGCCATGCCAGTCCAGGATCTGGCTGCAGTTCTACTGTAAGGTGACCTGGTCAAGGTTAATGACCGGCGTACCTGACATGTAACAACCATACTATGCATAGTGCTTTAGGTTAATAGACTATATTAATTAGAAGTGTTGCACTGATACCAGTATCGTGCAGGGCCCCGATCCAGCTCTAAAATGGTGGTATCGGTATCAGCGAGTACCAGCAAATAGGGCACTGATACCATTTTTAGAGCGTTTAGAGCGTTAAAAGTTTCTTCAACTATTGTCACCCATTCCAGGTAGGCAATAAAAAGTTCTACTGGATTCACTTTGTTTTAGTATGTTTCCTGCTTCACAAAGGAAGGCAGCAGCTGGAGAAACCATGATGGCAATTATTTTACATCCAGGTAGTCTGCAGTTCTTCATTTATACACACACATCAATTTCAAACAGATGGTATTGGGGCCAAAAAATGGCATCAGTAAAACACTATTAATTAGTCTATGTATGCTTCCAAAAAAAAAAAAACATTACCTGTCTTTTTTTTTTTTTTTTTTACAAGTAGACTACTGCTGGAGCATTCTTTGCTGACCGGACTTTTCCTTTAAAGATTACGTGGGTTAAAGTGAGCTATGCTTCCATTCTAATAACAGCAGATTTGTAAAAATAGGATTAAACCCTTTGGTTAGAATCAGTTCCCTTATTTAGACACTTAAATCCTCTGATGATGACATCAGCGCATTATGAAGTCAGAAGTTTTAAATATGGTGGAATAAAACTGCTCAGGTGTGTTTATGTGTCCACTACACTCCCACTAACGTCTCCAAAACTGACATGTTCCTCTCACATATTAAAAGAAACTTGTTTTGCAGCAGCAGAATTTAACTCTAACATCTTGGGGGGTGTTTTGTCTTCTTTTCCCCAAGTATTTTTTTTTATTAAATTTGAACATTCTTATAAACACACATTCAAGGATAGTACTGCACTAAAAACTAATCCAAACATACACCAAATTAAAATTACAACAATATGACAAAAGAACAAAATTATAAATAATAAAATAAAAAGCTTCTCAGTTGGTATCAGTATCTCTTACACTTGACATCCCATTACCTCCACCCTCTTCCACCTTCAACCATTACTCCTCAGAAAAGTTGTTACATTTACCTTTCACCATACAAGTTATTTTTTTCCATGAACATGTTAGTTGCCATTTCTTTAAGCCATTTATTTACGTGTGGTGCTTGGACTTTTTTCCAAAACAAAGTTATAAGATGCTTAGCTTGTAACAAACATGTCAAGGAAAATATATTCCCTTCTTTGCAAAAGAAACTTCAGAAGAGTATGAGTGCAAAACAAATGTTTTTACTGATAATGGTAGATTAATACTGGTCATTTTATTGATCATGTCTAGGGCTGCAACAACGAATCGATAAAATCGATAAAAATCGACTTTTAAAAGCGTTGGCAACGAATTTCATCATCGATTACTTGTGTCGCGCGATTAATGCGTCATCCGCCGCCGTCGTCATTGCCGTGGGGCGCGTCCCCCATCCCAACCCTGTTCTCCCGTGGCGCTCCCGCAGGAGTCCCTCTCAGCGCTGCAGTCAGAGCCGCAGGATTGCAAATGAAGCGCGCATGCGCCGGGATTGACGGCGCAAATTGATCACAATAATTAAAATAGCCTGCGGTTTGTGAAGCGAAAAAAGTCGTAACATGCAACTTTTGTAAAAACAAATGAACATGGCACGGAAGCACCGCTGTTATGATGCCTGAAAAGGAAACCCGTTGGAGCCTTCGATGGCAGTGAAGAGAGCTGATCAGCAGGGTGAGCGGCCATGTTTGTTTGGTTTTAAAGGGGAAACGTAACGTTAGTTTCTCAGGTAGCTCATCTGATGCTTTCCTTACCGTGTTAGTAGGTTACAGACAGTGATAAGGTTGGCTACTTATTTTACTTTTCATTTCATTTGAATTAGCTTAAGCAGCGTTTATATTTACTTTATAAATAAATTAACCTGCAAATTATGAGGGCAAGGCTTTTAAAGTTTAAATCTTCTGGCAAAGATAAAGTAAAGAAGATCCTGCAATTTATGGAAGTAAAGCAGAATAAAATCCAGCAAGATCAGTAATATGTCAATTAATTATCTGCCACATTTCCATGTAAATATCTGTCTTTGGAGGATGTGTTTTTTAGCACCCCTAGTTCTCTCATTTTTATTCCAAATATAATTTATAATTTGAATCACAGGCTATTTTTATCTCTATGGTTCAGTATTTTCTCAAGTAGCAACTTTAACTGCTATACTTTCCTGTCTTAAAAGGCAGAACTCTTCTAGTCTAAAAAACCTCATTTGTTGAAATGGGGGGGCCTGTTGTTTGAACCCCTGAGGGGCTTTTAAAAACAAAAATGTCTTTTTTTGCGCCTTATGAAACAAAGTAGCCTATATTTTGTGGATGTACAGCTACATTTCTCATGTAAGTTTGCGTAGTTTTAACACAAACATTTATTTTTCATATTGCACCAGGACAGTTAATGAGCAACCTGTACTTGTGTGCTTGTTTGTTCTGAATAAAATGTTTATTTTGGAATAAAGAGGTTAATATAAAAAATATTTTTTATCCGATTCATCGATTAATCGAAAAAATAATCGGCCGATTCATCGATTTTTAAAATAATCGTTAGTTGCAGCCCTAATCATGTCCCTCACCCTTTTCCAGGAAGACATTATATGTTCACACTCCCATATGCAATTTGTGCAGGTATGAGGAATATTTTCATTCTAACATTGCGGTTACTTTGATCCAAAAGGCTAGAACCAACATTAGTTGATCTTTGCTGCAGATCTTTCCTCCTCTTTCAAACTCATTTCTTGATGCTTTTTTTTTTTAAATTAAGGCAACTGGAACCTAAGAAATCTTTAAACCAAAGGGTAAAACATGCAGCAGTGGACTCACTGTGCCTGATCCCCAGCGAGCCGGTCATGGTTCCCCCGATGCCAACAGCAAAGCCCCGCCCTCCTGCATCCCTCCTCTGGCTTAGCGAGGAGATGAAGGTTCCCAGAGATGGAAACGGCTGCTTAGGTCCTCGTCCCAGAAGCTGTAACAGGAGGATAAGAACAAATAATGAGGTTCATGACATGAGCTGAATTGGAAATGCTTGGAAGTCATCCCAAAGAGATTACATAAGCACTCCATTAGGATTCAAAAGACCAATCACAGAGCCCATGCACAACAAAAGGCTCCAAAAATCCAGAAAAACAAGGGGTAGCTATTTGATTAGAAATGTGTGCAGTAGGGTTGAACTGACTGATTTCAGAAAGTGCATCCTCCAAAGAACCGCTCCATCTGGACTGGATCCTTCAAGGTCAATAAAAATAAGGAGGCCGGAAGAGTTTGGCCATGGATTCAAACAGGTCCAGCCTTCTCCAGGTGTTATCGCCCGTATTCTCTGTCGCCTAGCGACCGCCTTATTACCTTTCTGGGTGTCAATAACATTTCTGAGGAGCTTCAATAGCAGTAACGTCGTCTCAGATATCAGATTTATAGTCCAAACACTGCAGAGATATTGGAATCTGAGCTTAAATATCAGCAAACCCATTTACACAGGGACAGATCAAACCCTTTCAATAAATCAAACATTATCGTCACATATCTGACTCGATGACCATTTAAAACAACTATTTTTATTCATTTCAGATGCAACTATTCACATACTTGTATTATGTTAAACTGCACTCATAATATTCACCACTGTTTGGCGCCATTTACCTTCTTACTCTGAGCACGGAGCAGCCGTGCACAAAAAAATCTGAAAAAACAAACCTTTTTTGTTAAGAATTCTTTAAAAGTTTCCTGGTAGCACTGAATTATAAATTATGTTTGGATTGTTTTGGTTTTTAATTTCCCCCTTCAACAATCCAAGCACACTTGTCTAAGGAGGCGGAGCTCACTAACCGCAATGCTCAAATGCTGCCTGCAGGTGTCAGCAGAGGCTGATTGAAGCAAAAATAAAAGGAGCCTGGATGTAGGGAGGAACAGAGCTGATCTTGCAGGTGATAGAGATTAGGGATGGAACGGTTTATGAAAACCGTCTGAACCGTTCGGTTCGACTGTCTCGGTTCTGTGTTTCGTTCGGTTCATGCGCTGCTCCTTTTTCTCATAGGCGAAGCGTTTACACTCCAGAGCAGAAGGTGGCGGTACTGCGACCAAAGCCAACCACCAGTAGTAAACAAGAAGAAGAAGAAGCGAAGCAGCGTAGCCGGGTGTAGCAGAAAAAACTCAGTTGTTGTGGAGAATTGTGTGGGTATGGCGAGTGGGAAAGAACAGGAGCTGGAAGACGCGCCAGCAGCACTTTATAGGTCTGCTGTATGGGACCACTTTGCATTTGGAGTGACCTACGATGACGGCGGGAAGAAAGCTGTGGATAAAAGTGCAACAGTGTGCAAGCATTGTGCAACACGTGTTATACTATACAAGACATAATACATTTTCCTAACAATCAACATATACCGAACTGAACCGAAAACTGTGACCGCGAAACCGTGAACCGAACCGTGGATTTCGTGAACCGTTCCACCCCTAATAGAGACGCACTCCAGGCACAGAATACCTGGAGGTGAACAGACGGCAGAGTCAGGGACGAGGTCTCCATCTCAATCACAATATCGTGCGCATCCCACCTGCCCCTCGCTCAGCAGCGTGTCCGTCTCTATCACCTGCAGGATCAGCTCTGTTCCTCCCTCCATCCAGGCTCCTTTTATTTTGGTTTCAATCAGCCTCTGCTGACACCTGCAGGCAGCATTTGAGCAGCACGGTTAGTGCGCTCTAACCTGACTCCGCCAGATAGATTTGCTGGATTTGCTCCGCATATCCATCTGGAAACCTTCCGTTGAAGTAATTCTGGGAAGGGGCGAAAATACTGGTTAGCTGATTGGCCTATGTTGGTGATAGACGGGCCAAATAAACCAATCAGATCAACGAAGCATATGACGTACTAACAGAGTGACGACGAAAACACAACCATAAGCCAGGCTACTCTTGCCGAAACCAGTCGGGAGAAGAGCAAAACCATCTTTTCCTCTGAGAAAAGCCTCCACAGCAGTGTTTTGCTCTTCTTTCAGTGAAGAAATACTCTGTAATTCCGATAAAACTTGCTCGATAGCCAGGCTAACGCTAGTTTCATCGGCTGAAGCCGCCATGTTCTTTAGACTGAACTGTCGCACTTCTCGTTGCGTCACACCTCAACCCGCCTCAAAGCCAGCGCTGATTGGACGTTCGTTTGGTGAACGGCTCCAAATTTTCTTTAACGGAGAGTCTCCAGACTGCCATCTGCTAGTGAAACCTTGAAAGCTCGCGAGATCAGGATGGTCTCACGAGGCTAAGTGCGCTCCGCCTCCTCAGACAACCAACTTCAGCCCAGATTGTTAAAGGGGGGAAGCAAAAATCAAAACAATCCAAACATGCAAAGCACAACAAAAAAAATTCAAGAAAAGAAAAACAAAATCATGTTTTCCCCTGGGAATGTAGTGTTGCTGTGTGCAACACAACCACACAAACACTACATTCCCCACAATGCAACGGTGGCCTGCAAACTCACAGCAGCGGACAAGCAGCCGTGGCCTGTGAGCTGGTTCTAATGGTAATTAAGTATCATCCATCCTTTATTTTTTTTTTTTTGGCCTTGACTTTAACATATCACACCTATACCATCCATCCTGGCAGAATCCTACAGGATGTTTGTAGGTTGTGGAAAACAGTCAGTAACATGCAGAAAGGAACATCCCACTGCAAAGCAGCAGCACTAAAACTGCTCCACCATCCAATGTTGATGGAAATCTACAAATAAAAAGCTGGTTTATAACCAGTCTGATGGAAAAAAATACGTCATTTAATGGGTAGTTCCGAAAAACGTTCAAGTAGCTGCCGTCTCTCAGCTCTTTAGTGAAGTAATAAAGTCGGTAAAGTGACTCTGCATTCCCACATGTTGAGGTTTCTCAGCCGAACAGCGACTTCCTAAACAGGTCCAGACTCTGGGCTGCATGAACAGACAGTGAGAACATAACCAAACTAAACTCACAATCCCAACATTTAGCCAATGTTCTCCTCCATTAATCACGCTCTGCTCCTTCATATCAGACGGCTTTCAGTAGAAGGCAAGGCAAGGCAAGGCAAATTTATTTGTATAGCACAATTCAGTACAAAGACAATGCAAAGTGCTTTACATGATTAAAATACAGGAAGAATCAAAGCAAGTAGGAAAAAATAAAAAAAATAAAATAATAAAAAAAATGCAGAAACAAAAAAAAGAATATTAAAAACAGTTGGATTAAAGAAAACATGTTTTAGTTGAACTGTGGAAGGCAATCCTAAACAAATGTGTTTTTAGTCTTGATTTAAAGGAACTCCGGCTTTCCGCACTTTTCCAGTTTTCTGGAAGTTTGTTCCAGATAAGTGGAGCATAGGAACTAAATGCTGCTTCTCCATGTTTAGTTCTGGTTCTAGGTCTGCAGAGCAGGCTGGAGCCAGAAGACCTGAGTGGTCTGGAGGGTTGATCCACTGATAGCAAGTCTGTGATGTATTTAGGTGCTAAGCCATTCAGAGATTTATAGACTAACAGAAGGATTTTAAAGTCTATTCTCTGAGATACAGGGAGCCAGTGTAAGGACTTTAGAACTGGGGTGATGTGCTCTACTTTCTTAGTCTTAGTGAGGACACGGGCAGCACAACTAAAAATAAACGCATGGATTAGTTTTTCCAGATCATGCTGAGACATTAGTCCTTTAATCCTGGAAATGTTCTTCAGGTGATAGAAAGCCCACCTTGTAATTGTCTTTAAATGCTTTTGGAGGTTCAAGTCTGAATCCAGCACTACACCTAGACTTGGGGCCTGATCAGTGGTTACTAGCTGAAGCGACTGAAGCTGTGTGCTAACTTTAGATCTCTCCTCTATTGGTCCAAAGATTATTACTTCAGTTTGGTTTTTATTCAGTTGAAGAAAATGATGGCACATCCAGGCATTGATTTCTTCTAAGCATTTCCTCAGTGCTTGAATTGGTTCATAGTCACCTGGTGCCATGGTGATGTAAAGCTGTGTGTCGTCTGCATAGTTATGGTAGCTGATGTTGTTGTTTTTATTAACTGAGCCAGAGGGAGCATGTAGATATTGAATAGGAGGGGGCCCATGATGGACCCTTGGGGAACCCCACATGTGATTTTTGTCATCTCTGATGTAAAGTTGCCTACTGACACAAAAAAGTCCCTGTCCTTTAAGTAGGATTTAAACCAGTTAAGAGCTGTACCAGAGAGGCCGACCCAGTTTTCCAGGCGCTCTAACAGGATGGAGTGATCTACAGTATCGAATGCTGAACTGAGGTCCAATAGAACCAGCACTGTGGTTCTTCCGCAGTCTGTATTCATACGGATGTCATTAAACACCTTGATAAGGGCGGTCTCTGTACTGTGGTGAGCACGGAAACCTGACTGGAACACGTCAAAGCGGCTGGTCATATCTAAGAAAGTGTTTAACTGTTGAAACACTGCTTTTTCAATAATCTTACTGATTATTGAAAAAGAAGAGCCACAAGTGCAGCAGGAGGGAAAGGTGGCAATTACAGGACGAAAAAGGAGCGAGGGAAGAAAAGCAGGATGAGCTGAAGATCAGAGGATAAAGGAGAAGAAAACCCAAAATAAGAGACAGGAAGGGAAGGATATGAGAAAGAAGGAGTAATTCAGACGCCAGAGGCAGCAGTGGAAATGAAAGAAAATATGGAGGGCAAAGACCGAAGGAAGGAAGAAAAGGTTCAGACCCGAACAGATGGAGAACAGGCGCTCCTACAGCTGTAATCCCACATATGTGCACAAAGAAACCTGCAGCGCTGCGTTCAAGGACAGCAGAGGAGTGTCCAAAGATCTAAGAAACAACCAGGGCAGACTGGCCTCAAAGCAGAAAAGCTGCTTTTTTAAACCAGAGTTTTAGTTTTTTCAGTTTTCTGTTAAGATAAAAAAAAAAAAGAAAATCAATATTTACGCTTTACCGCCTTATAACCTATTATCTGAAAGGCTCCAGTTACTCACGGTGGGTAAAGGAATCAGAAAACTGAGCGAAGTGAGAGTAGCAACATTTTTTAAAGCAATACTTTAATACAAAAAGTAGGCATGGGCGGTTCTAGACAGGGGCCAAAGGGGGCCAGTGCTCCTGTAGATCAAGTCCTGGCCCCTGTTATGAAGACTTTATACTAAAAGACTGGTTACTGATAGCTGCTTTGGATCTATTTCACTTTTTTCTTTAAAACATTCTGTTTTATTAATTATTTAAAAACAATAAGGCGATAGCTGCAGTTGTATTGAGCTAGGATGCTAGTTTTCATCTTCTGTTTTTCAAGACAAAAACTCTGTAATTTTACCTAAAATGAAGTTAGAAATATGTATAATCCCTAAATTATGAATGTATATTGACCTAATATTCCAATGATAGCTTTATTTGATCTTTTAGATATTTATACAGGATTTTTATTTTGATTTTAACGATACTCCATATGAACATTTTCAAGCCAAAAATAAATAAATTTCAGTTGGAAGACATATCATTTTAATTAAACCTAATTGAATGGAAATTTTACTTCATGCAGCTCTCTTAATATATTTCAATCCTTTGGCCTGTTGTTTTGTTTCATGCTTGTCTGTGCCCCCATAAAACCCCCTCCTGGCCCCCTCGTACATTTGGTCTAGAACCGCCACTGAAAGTAGGATAAAAAACAAATACTCCAAAAAGTACTCAAACAATAGAAGTCTTTGGTGCCCACCTCTGCACAGGAGGAAGGAGAAAATCAACCAATCTTTCCTAATTAGCTGCCGGTTTCTGATCTGCTGGCAGAAGCAGGAATCCTTCATGGTGCTTTCATGTGTCATCGTAATTATTGTAACTAAATCTGACATGAAAACTGCACATGCCCCCTAGAGTTCTAACTGAGGGGAACTTTGACCGTTCAGCATAGAGAGCAGCGAAACGCTTCAGTGTGGTGACTACGTTAAGCATCCTCTCCTGGTTGCAGCCTAAACAATTCTGTGACAAACATTAAAAAATATTTATATCACTTTTAATCTCCTGTCGTCGTTTTGTGGAGAGGATCCTCTTTGACACACGAAGGCAACATTAATCCAGGTTATGAAACTGCTGACATTTTGTTCCCTCAAACAGAAACGCATCAGAAGGTCAATGTGGAGAAATTTCTCCAGAACCTTTGTGTTCAACTGGAGCGCAGCACGGAAACCCAAACTGAAGTCAGAAAAAAAAAAATTGATCAGCTGATCAGACTTTGGATACTTTCTACTTTTACTCCACTAAAATTTAAATTAAGCACCTGTACTTTCAACTCCACAACTAATTCTAATGCTTCTCATTTAACGTTACATTCAGGTCACTTTGCGATTTTCATTTATTCGTTTAGTTTTGTTTGAGATTTTGGGGATTGGTCTGCTGAACAACTGCAAAGCCAGTAGAGGTGAGTATTGGCATGAGTGTTGTGATTCGATACATGTCGCGATATTTGGGTCACGATACGATATTATCACGATATTGCAGTATCACTATATATTGCCACATTTTCCCCAGCTACCAAAATCAAATGATGAGATAAAACAGCAAGTGCTGTATATTTTCATCAGAAAATATTGATTAGGTATTATTATCCATGTTGTTTGGGGTTTTCTTCCACTGTGACTGCCTCAAATGCAGATTTGGTGCTGCACGCACAGTTAAAGGGCTCCACAGAGCTTTCTGCCAGAGTGGAGGTGCAGAGGTAGCCCATTTTCCCATCAATGTTTTATGTAACCATTTTTTTTTTATCAATACTAAAAAGTGAAAGATCGATATTATATTGGGCAGCCGAATATCACGATATATCGCCAAAACGATTATTTCCCACACCCCTAAAAGCCAGCAGGTAACATTGGACCCGCCTCCCCCAAGAACCTGGACATTTTTTTTAGGTCTGATAATTAGGACATGTCCAGGAAAAAGAGAACGTCTGGTCCCCCTAGCATATCAACAATCTGATGTTTCAGTGAGTGAGTGCTTGTTGCTATAATGCGTCTTTGCTAAGCAGCTTGGCTCGTTATAAACCAACCAATCAGAGCACAGCTCATCTAAATATTCATGATCAAACCATAAAAGGAACAAAACTGTGGTTTCATTCTAGGGCTTTTAACCAGGCTGCATTAGGGCTCATAGAACAGCTAATATGCTATTTTCAGCCCAACCAATGTTACACATCCTATTAGAGACCTGAAGGACCAGATACCCGATAGAATCATTCTATCACCCTATTAGAGACCTGAAGGACCAGATACCCGATAGAATCATTCTATCACCCTATTAGAGACCTAAAGGACCAGATACCCTATAGAATCATTCTATCACCCTATTAGAGACCTGAAGAACCAGACACCCTATAGAATCATTCTATCGCCCTATTAGAGACCTGAAGAACCAGACACCCTATAGAATCATTCTATCGCCCTATTAGAGACCTGAAGGACCAGATACCCTATAGAATCATTCTATCACCCTATTAGAGACCTGAAGGACCAGATACCCTATAGAATCATTCTATCACCCTATTAGAGACCTGAAGGACCAGATACCCTATAGAATCATTCTATCACCCTATTAGAGACCTGAAGGACCAGATACCCTATAGAATCATTCTATCACCCTATTAGAGACCTGAAGGACCAGATACCCTATAGAATCATTCTATCACCCTATTAGAGACCTGAAGGACCAGATACCCTATAGAATCATTCTATCACCCTATTAGAGACCCGAAGGACCAGATACCCTATAGAATCATTCTATCACCCTATTAGAGATCCGAAGGACCAGATACCCTATAGAATCATTCTATCGCCCTATTAGAGACCTGAAGGACCAGATACCGGATAGAATCATTCTATCACCCTATTAGAGACCTGAAGGACCAGATACCCTATAGAATCATTCTATCACCCTATTAGAGACCTGAAGGACCAGATACCCTATAGAATCATTCGATTACCCTATTAGAGACCTGAAGGACCAGATACCCTATAGAATCATTCTATCACCCTATTAGAGACCTTAGGGACCAGATACCCTATAGAATCATTCTATCACCCTATTAGAGACATGAAGGACCAGATACCCTATAGAATCATTCTATCACCATATTAGAGACCCGAAGGACCAGATACCCTATAGAAGCATTCTATCACCCTATTAGAGACCTGAATGACTAGAAACCCTATAGAATCATTCTATCACCCTATTAGAGACCTGAAGGACCAGATACCCTATAGAATCATTCTATCACCCTATTAGAGACCTGAAGGACCAGATACCCTATAGAATCATTCTATCACCCTATTAGAGACCTGAAGGACCAGATACCCTATAGAATCATTCTATCACCCTATTAGAGACCTGAAGGACCAGATACCCTATAGAATCATTCTATCACCCTATTAGAGACCTGAAGGACCAGATACCCTATTGAATCATTCTATCACCCTATTAGAGACCTGAAGGACCAGATACCCTATAGAATCATTCTATCACCCTATTAGAGACCTGAAGGACCAGATACCCTATAGAATCATTCTATCAACCTATTAGAGACCTGAAGGACCAGATACCCTATAGAATCATTCTATCACCCTATTAGAGACCTGAAGGACCAGATACCGGATAGAATCATTCTATCACGCTATTAGAGACCCGAAGGACCAGATACCCTATAGAATCATTCTATCACCCTATTAGAGACCTGAAGGACCAGATACCCTATAGAATCATTCTATTACCCTATTAGAGACCTGAAGGACCAGATACCCTATAGAATCATTCTATCACCCTATTAGAGACCTGAAGGACCAGATACCCTATAGAATCCTTCTATCACCCTATTAGAGACCTTAGGGACCAGATACCCTATAGAATCATTCTATCACCATATTAGAGACCCGAAGGACCAGATACCCTATAGAAGCATTCTATCACCCTATTAGAGACCTGAAGGACTAGAAACCCTATAGAATCATTCTATCACCCTATTAGAGACCTGAAGGACCAGATACCCTATAGAATCATTCTATCACCCTATTAGAGACCTGAAGGACCAGATACCCTATAGAATCATTCTATCACCCTATTAGAGACCTGAAGGACCAGATACCCTATAGAATCATTCTATCACCCTATTAGAGACCTGAAGGACCAGATACCCTATAGAATCATTCTATCACCCTATTAGAGACCTGAAGGACCAGATACCCTATAGAATCATTCTATTACCCTATTAGAGACCTGAAGGACCAGATACCCTATAGAATCATTCTATCACCCTATTAGAGACCTGAAGGACCAGATACCCTATAGAATCATTCTATCACCCTATTAGAGACCTGAAGGACCAGATACCCTATAGAATCATTCTATCACCCTATTAGAGACCTTAGGGACCAGATACCCTATAGAATCATTCTATCACCCTATTAGAGACCTGAAGGACCAGATACCCTATAGAACCATTCTATCACCTTATTAGAGACCTGAAGGACCAGATACCCTATAGAATCATTCTATTACCACTTTAAGGTAAGTTAATGCTACTCTTTATGCATTACCAAAGATTTAAGTGAGAAGTAAACAGGATTAACATGCATAACAGTTGGGTTTTTCATCGTTGCTTCCATGCTTATCAATGTTGGTGACAACTTCAAGAAGTCGCTATATAAAAAAAAAAAAAAAAAAACTGTTTTCTCCCCCCTGGTGGGGGGGTATGTGTCATCCTCAAGCTGGGGTCCTCTACCAGAGGCCTGGGAGTTTGAGGGTTCTGCGCAGTATCTTAGCTGTTCCTAGGACTGCGCTCTTCTGGACAGAGACCTCTGATGTTTTACCAGAGCTCTACAATTTTTGGATCTACTCTGATGCTTTTTTTCCCTCTTTTTGTGTGTTTTCTGGGCCTCGTTGGCCATCTTAAGTCCACAAGGTTTCTGCATCTGTAGTGCAAACCTTACACTAACGTTCCCTTGTTCTTCATTTTCCATTTGCTTTTTACTGACTATTATTTTACTCTCACAGTAATACGGGGCAAAATGCCTTCCTTTTCCACTAAATACCGGACAGCTACTTCTATTTCTTAATATGGAACGTTTTTTCGTTTTTCAAGGGACGGTTGGTATCCCTAGTCCAGACCCACTTAGTGGTTTCTTTAAAAAGAAAAGACACTATGAATCTAGCATTTATCCCTCTGTGTTAGTGGAGAAGAACCATGCTATTATCAGCTGGGGGAGCCGTGCAGATGCTGCTTCCTCTACTATCACCTGCCTGAACTTATGGAGAAAAGGAACATTTTCAGTTCCCATTATTGCAAATAAAAACCACATGTGCAAATTTGCTATATATAGTGCCCTGAATTAGAAAAAAAGACACAGGCTAAATATTGTATATAATCCTGAATATACATTTAATCCACACATCATAACTTATTCAATCAGCCAATCAGCACAGAGAATCGGTGTGATGCTAGATAATAACCCAGTTCACACTAAGCAGGCCTCCATTCATCTAGCTAAATAAAAAAGTCATATTGATCATGTTTTGAGTCGGATATTCTTAGCAAAGAAAGAAATGGATATATTGGTTAATTTGGAAGAATTTAATAACTCTTTTTAATAATTTAATAATGGCTTTTAATTTTAGAGAAAGCACAGCTCTCATCTCCAACAATACGTTGCTCTCACTGGAACGGCCACCAAAATGAAGGAACCTGGATCCAGAGAAGCGGAACTTCGACCCTGAGGTCCGGTTTCCTGCAAGTTTTATATTTCTGAAGGATGCCAGAAGTTCTCAGAGTTCGATTAATGATCAAATGATTTGATTCTGGTGAGTTAAAATAGAGACAAATGTTAAAGCCGCAGGACACTGGACCTCATCTAAAGTCTGACAGCCTGGAATTACAAAGCTGTCTTTACAGTATTGTTAAACTGTGGAGTACATGGTTAAACTGGAGTTAAAAAATGAAGTTGTGTTAAAGATCTCTATTTATGCACCCTGAAGCTCTATCTCTCCGGTTCTTTTTCCTGAAAAGAGATCACTCGGACTGGGAACGATTTTCCATCTACATCCACCCCAAAAAATGCTCATAAACCACCTGGAGATACGAAATCTTGCCCAATTTGAACCAAAGTCTATTGATCTCTTAGGCCATAAAGCTAAAGAAAAACTTTTTTCCTCATAGACGTTCATCCTAACCTGCCAGACTCGGAAACATCCCAACCCGGCGACAATGGCCGTACGACAGTAAACATTAGCCTTTAGATGCAAAACCCCATCATTCACCGCAACATATTTTTGCAAAATATTCAAACATAAATTCACCAAATATAAGAGAAACATCGTAGTTTGGTTTAAAGAAAGCATTTTAGTTTTATTATTATTTAGTTTGTTGCAAGGATTTTACAGAAGAAATAGAAAATGACACCATATGCCAACGGCCACAAGGATGAGCATAAAGGAAGGGCTATAAATACTGCATGCATCATTTAGGGAGTTAACATTGGATCACTGCTTCAGCTCCTTCAGTTATTTACTGTCACAGGTAGGAGCTTCGGCTGGAGACACAGATGGGGGATCTGGAGTCATCTCTATGTCATGTATTTGTTCTGACCAGGTGAGTCCAATCTGCACCAGATTGGACTCACCTGGTTCAGCGGCAGGGTAGAACAAACACATGACAGAGAGATGACTTGCTGACCCCAGATCCCCCATTTCTAGTTGGAGAACGTTGGGGCCGGTATGATTTAAGGAGGAGCGGCCCTCGCACGCTGAAATTAGGACCGGCCCACCGGGCAAAAGCCTGATTTTAGAGATTATCCGGTCCCAGCCTGCTGGGGACAAACTCTTTAAATAACACTTCATAGCTTATATGTATTAAATAACATGGAGACACGACAACAGGTTCTGATAGAAATTGTAATCTTACTCCGATCAGAGAAGTTGCTTAGAGTTACAGAAAGCAGCTGCTCTCCTCTCAGGAAGTGGCCCAGATTAACAGTTAAAGAAGCATTTTAAACATCTCCAGTCCTTATCAACCTTATCAAAATATTACATTTTGTTCTTAGCTGAAGGACGCCGCTCTCATTCCATTCCCTAATCTTTGCCACGTACAGAAGAAAGATTATAACTATTATATCCAGACAGAGGAAGTGTTTTAGTTAGATTAACTATTGTGGCAGCCAATATTAAGGTGTAATAAACTCACACATCATCAACATCCTTAGAGTTGAAAAGATCAGAGCCTGTTAGTGAGTTTGATTCTGTGCTAACTTCAGATAAAATAAAACACAGTAGTTGTGCTTTTGTGGCGCAGTAGTTAGCGCACGGCCCATGAATGGAGGCCTTAGTCCTCGACACGGGCGACCCGGGTTCAAATCTGGTCACCTCACATCTCTGTTACTCCCTTGTATTTTTAATTTCTTATTTTTATTTTTTTTTTTCATTGTGTGTGATACATGTACACTTGCACCTTAATTATTCTTATCTTGATATACTGTGCTTGCTTGTTTATTCCTAATGCACCATTTTCCTCCTTGTTTTCACCTTCTTTAACCCTTTAAAGCCCGATCCAAGAATAAAACAAAACAGAAAATTACTTTTTTTTTTTGGTTTGAAGTCCTTATTTGGCCTTTTAACAAAATGTGTAAAAAGAAAAATCAAAAATACATTTTTGATATTAATAATTTATTACTATACGATAAGTCAAGATTATTTTTTGTGTAGTCTTCTGCCCTCTGTTATCAGGTATATCTGATTGTGTACAACAGGATGTTGAGCAAAGTTTTTACCATTAAATTATGAAAAAAGGCGTCAGACGCAAAACATTTCAGAAACCGTATGTATCAAATACGATACATTTGGCATTACAGGGTTAATCACTATGCCAATAAGTGACCAGTGAATTTCTCTGCTGTACGATCAATAAACCTCATCTAATCTAATCTAATCTAATCCCGCATGTCTCTCCCCCCCCTCATAACTCCTTTCCTGCCAGCCTACTGTCCATAAAAACGAGCTGCTAGCGCCTTAAAAACTCAAAAATAATAAAACACCTTTTATTTTTGTTGAACTCAACACTTTCTAAGGTGTAATTTGTCGTCTTTCTTGCACTTTATGATTTCTCACTTAGCAGATCATCCCTGAAATTCCAAAATTAGAAATCCCAAATGTGAACTATATGGCAGAAGGAAAAACAAAAGTCATTATCCACAGTATTGTTCATTAAAATAACATTCTTAATGTATTAAAGAAAATATACATATAGTCATAATCATAGTGAAACATTGCAGTTCGTTCAGAAAGTACTTTAAATACTCGAAGTATTTTTAAAAGGAAGTACTTTGTTACTTTTACTGAAGTACAAATGTCAGTGTGATACCTGACAGTGTGATTACTTTTACTTTTTCCACCACAACTGGTCAGAGCTGAGGAATCAAAGCACCTCTGATCAGAGATTTATGAATGTAATGAAAAAAACTATTAGCTAAAACATAGAATGGATCAAAAATCAGGACAATCAAATAAAAAAACATTGAAAACACAATCAGGTCACGATAAAATGCAGGATTCAAATCGTGCCATAAAATCCTGGTGGAAGGATGGTAATCATTACAGCAGTAATTTCTAATGCTATTTTTATGAAAAAATATAATAATATCCAACTATTTGAAGCTTCTGCATAAACCTTTGCTTATATAACAGTTAAAACTTTATGTTTTTGCTGATGGTAATGAAGCCCTCTGAGCCTCATAAAACCTGCAGCTGTCTGCAGAGAAGCATCACATGTTAATTATCATCAGCTGACTGGGAGTAAATTACAGAAAGCTGCTCATATTTCAACATTATCATTCAACCTCCTATTATAAATTTATTTTAAAAAATAAATAAATATCTTATTAGTTATTCTGAAATAATCAAACAGATGCCAGATCATTTGAAAATCTGGGAGAATACACTGGAAACATTATCTAGAAATAAGTAAACTTTACTTAATTAAGTATATTTATCCTTAATTTGAGCAGGTAAATGCGATAGTTTGCCAAAGGAATGAATAATTTTACTCCCAAAATAAGACAATTAGATACTATGCACTTAAAATAAGAAAATGCAATTGTGTTTTCTTATTTTAAGTGTAAATTGTCTTGTTTTATTGGCAAAATTTATCTTTTACCTCCTCAATCCAAGAACAAATGCAGTTATTTAAAAAATAAAAAAAAAGACCTATCTAGACTTTGATTTTTTTCAGTTTATCTCTACAGTTAATCTAATGTTTTAAACAGCAGCGACAATCGTAATTTACATGTTTGGAATATTTCAAATAATATTTCAGTATAGAAATGTGCAGATCCTGCATATCAGTAGCATTTGGCTTTTATTGCCCTTAGTGGCCGTAATCTGTGCATTTTTATGTCAGATGCTGAAGTTCGTACTCGCAATATTCAGCTCTGGTGTCGTAATTATCTGTTTTACGGACAGTTTTCCCTCCTGCTGAGATCATTTAACTAAAATAAGGTCTTCTTCCACTTTTCCTTTTTAACTTCAGATGAAATATCTGCAGCCTATAGGTCGCAGCAGTGTGTCGCAGTTAGCTTGTCGCAGGTTTGATACAGATATTTTTGATTTATACCCAATATTGAGGCGTGGTCTCCACTATGCTATTCTACGCCACAACGCAAGAGGGACAATCAGGAACTAGCTAGGATTGAGGGTGTATGTGTGTCGGTTTGACGAGCTTGTTCGCCGTCTGCAACCCCTCATCCAACGCCGGACACACAGTTCACCCGTGAGCGTTCCCCAAAGACCGGCCGTGGCGCTGCGTGTTTTGGCCACAGGTGCAAACTGACAGACCGTCGCATTTAAAGCTGTGATCTTGCTGTTCAAGTCATGCGGTTATTTCAATCCAGTGTATTTCTATAGCTCCAATTCACATCATGTCATCTCAGGTCACTTTCCAGGTCACCAGATCATCCAGTCAGATTGATTCAAAGTTTTCTATCTAAGGAAAACCAGCTGATTGCATCGACTCATTGACTCTTCAGCAATCCCCCACACTAAGCATGCTTGTGGCGACAGTGGAGAGGAAAAACTCCCTTTGAACAGGAAGAAACCTCCAGCAGAACCAGGCTCAGTGTGAGCGGCCATCTGCTGAGGCCCACTGGGGTTCAAGGAGACAGAAGCAGACATAGAAAAAGAAGCATAGATACAAAAGGCAACTGTCAACCAGCTCCACAGGCGGCCCCGTCCAGGAAACACACAGCCAGGCAGACGAGCTCCGAGCCAGCTCCCATGTCAGAGGATGAAGAGAGCACATCCAGTTAGTCACAGTCAGAGAAACAGGACTACACTGGAAAACAGGCCAAGCTCCAACATCTAGAAACAAAGGTGTTGATGGCAGCAGCACAGCTGATATTTCTCTCCAGGATGGAGTCACAGCCAAACAGGAACAGACCAGATGAAGCTACTATGAGAAAAAGCAGAGAGAGCAGAACGTTAGAGATTGAACTAACAGATTCTGCAGAGTGGGAGAATAGAGATAGAATGAAGCAGAATGATGAAAAAGGGGTCCCTATGTCCTCCAGCAGTCTGATAGTGCTGGTAGTTTAACAGGATCCAGATATATTTTATGAGAAGTTACAGGTACAGGTCAGTAGACATGCTCCCGTCTGGCTTCGTGCTCTTCTGATCTACATGGAGTAAATCTGGAGGTCTAACCTTCTGATCTTATTCTTTTCCACTGGTTAGGCTGCTCAGGTAGCTACCCTGCAGTCTGCTGCTTCTACTTTCTGATCTTGCAGAATTTAATCTTTTTTAAATCCTGGTGGACTTCATGGAAACGGGTCCATCAGTGCATTTCTTAGACATGGCTCTGAGCTGCGTCTCTGATTGCTTCCAATCCTGTTCTTTGCAGGACTGCTGAGCGCCGCGTTCGACCACCAGCGCTGGTCTAGCTCTGCAGGAACAGAAACCCTTCATTTGTGACTCTGACAGGCGTTCACATCGCGCTGCCAGGGATGATGTAGACCGTGTTTGTGGTCATCGGTTGGTTTCTAGTATTAAAGTCATTCTTTCCATTTCAAATATAAGCGTCTCATGTAGAGCAAGCAATAAAATCTGAATGTATTTAGTGAATTTGACTGATTGTTTCTGTTTTTGTTACATTGATAAATAAGAATTAACCAACAAAGGCAGACAAACGGATCACTTCTGATAAACCAGCAGATTCTCTTCATATGTTTCTGTTCTCAACAAAATATCCCCTAATTCTACTTTTCTGGGAGGTTTGCACACATGAACATTTTATTGTGACGGGTCTGCAGCTTTAGTGGTTCTGTGTGATTCTGCAGTCATCTTCTATTCCCCCAAGAAAGGCCAACATTGGCCCAATTCTGTCAGAACTGGTACCAGACCAGTTCCAGACGTGTGGTGAGTAAATCACCAGAAACATCTCAGACCCACTTAGATTTGATGACCCGTTTTAGACCAAGTCCTGCTAAAAAGTGCTGGCACCGTTTTCCATCCTGCAGAACCCCCGTCTGCAGAGCCAGACCGTTTGCTCACCACATACCGACCCGGACTGGGCCCACACCTGCTCCTTTGGTGTCAGAACTCAACGAAAACACGGAGGCACCCAGCTGTACCAGCTCCAACATGATGAAGGTCTGTGGTCACAGATGTTGGAGAAGTTAGGAGCCAGTTTTCTGTGCTGCTTTTAGGCTCCAAGTTAGCTGGATAAACGGCAAGCAGGAGCTGAATCAGAATGATTGAATCATGCGTTCTAGGACTGCTTGTCTTGATGATTTGCTGCTTAAGATGTTTTATTTTCCCACAGATCACCTCCTTGGTGGATGTGGGTGTGTCTGTGACGTGGATGAAACAGTGATGTAGCTTCATTAAGAGAGGATGCAGTCATTATCTTAGCCATACACCTTTGTTTCTAGATGTTGGAGCTTGGCCTGTTTTCCAGTGTAGTCCTGTTTCTCTGACTGTGACTAACTGGATGTGCTCTCTTCATCCTCTGACATGGGAGCTGGCTCGGAGCTCGTCTGCCTGGCTGTGTGTTTCCTGGACGGGGCCGCCTGTGGAGCTGGTTGACAGTTGCCTTTTGTATCTATGCTTCTTTTTCTATGTCTGCTTCTGTCTCCTTGAACCCCAGTGGGCCTCAGCAGATGGCCGCTCACACTGAGCCTGGTTCTGCTGGAGGTTTCTTCCTGTTCAAAGGGAGTTTTTCCTCTCCACTGTCGCTACAAGCATGCTTAGTGTGAGGGATTGCTGAAGAGTCAATGAGTCGATGCAATCAGCTGGTTTTCCTTAGATAGAAAACTTTGAATCAATCTGACTGGATGATCTGGTGAACTGGAAAGTGACCTGAGATGACATGATGTGAATTGGAGCTATAGAAATACACTGAATAGAATTTTAAGCTCAGTTAGAATTTAATTTTCTATTGTAAAAAAACTAAAAAAACTCAAAAGAAAAACAGAATATAATCCTGATTACCAGAGATTAATACGAGACTCTGGAATCTCATAGAATAAGACTGATTCGGTAAAGTGAGGTCAACAAATAGAGGTTAAAAGTTCTGCCAAAAGACGACCTCTAACCTCACTATTGCCACGGTGGTGGCAGTATGATGATGTGGGGATGTTTGGCATTTCCAGGGCCAAGTGTATTGATGAAATTAAGTGGATCAATGGATGGTGTTGATTTATAGACAGATTCTGAAAAATAATGTTTTCAGGAGGGAATGGAGGATTAGAAGAATTTAAAAGAAAATAACAGTCCAGCAGTTTATGGTCAGAGTTATAATGGGACTGAATAAAGTTTTTTTTTCTTGCTTTTGTAAACATGAGATTGAAGGATCCTTTATCCAGGAGAATCCCTGCAGACTGTAGATGCTCCTTCGGCACAGACTGCAGTTTAAACGGGAGCCAGTCGACCTGAGAAGGAGACTGAATTTAAATCAGAATACTGTCGGTTTCTCCTCTTCATATAAGGAGATGTTCTCTGCTACAAGCGGAGAAGAAACGTTTCTCCTGCAGCTACACAATTCAGAGATGTTTAAACCTTAATCCCTGGTTTCCTCAGCAGTCATGCGTTTCGAACATAAGATCAGGATCCTTCTGAAAACGGCGGAAACCTGAGTGAGCAGACGGGTAGCCACTGGAAAACCCTGTAGATGGAAATAATACCACAAAGTCTGTCTCTCTTAGGTCAAAACTGATGCTTATAGATTAACTGGCCTTTCTTTGACAACAAGCTGATTAGTTTTCTCTTACCCGACAATCAGAACCCCATAAAATCCTTTTTTTTTGGGGGGGGTCTTCACACCAACTTTCCACCACTGTTTGATTGAGGTTTGCTCTTTCATCTCTCAAACCGTATTTAACCAGGAACCTTGTGCAGCGTGATCCGGATCAGAAGGGCTGACGGCGTGCAGACAGACACCTTTTGGTCTTTCCAGACTCCAGCGGAGAGAGCCTGAGCAGCAGCAGACTGTTTCTGGGTCAGAACCATCCCATGTGCACATTCCAGCTCCCTGACACAATGGAGATGACTTCAGCCCACCGGCCTGCAGATCCAACCCACCTCTGCTCCAAAGTGAGATGGATGACCAGAAAGCATGGAGCAGGGCGATTACATCACTGACAGGGCCCCGGAGGGCTGATGTTACCAGGCGTTACGTAAAACCCAGACTTTTTCCGCTAAACAGCAGGAAAACGGCTCTGACTCAGCAGCACCACTTTTCCAACTGAAAGCAGATTTAGCTGACAGGTTTCCACTAAAAGGTCAAACCGTACAGGAACAAGAATCACAGAATCACAGAGCAGATCAGGCTGGGGGGGGGGGGGGGGGGGGGGGGATTTACCATTAGGCAATACTAGGCAGTTGCTTAGGGCCCCCAAAAAAACTCTGTTTCCATGTATGATTAATATGACTATTCCTTATTTGTGCACATTAATTATGTTTTTGATAAAAATCCTTTGGCTAAAATGCCATCAGAACGCTGATAATATTAAGTGTGTCTCAGCCCCCCCCCCTTCAGTGTCCACCATATTGGATCAGTCCATTTGCTGCACATGTTCAGAAAGGTCCAAACAGACAGCAGCAAACCATTTGAAAACAAACCATGCAAAGAGCAGTGTTGCCAACTTAGCGCTTTAGTCGCTATATTTAGCCACTTTTCAGACCCCTCTAGCACTTTGATTTCTAAAAAGCTCCTAGCGCCAAATCTAGAGACTTTTTTCTGCTACTGGAGACTTTGGAGACAACATCTAAAAGCAGCGAACTCTGCTCTCCAGAGCAAGTAGATTGGTAACCCCGCCTCCTGCTCTCCTCTATCTTGTCTGCTGTCATGATTCATGCAGCTATTATTTCATCCAAATGAAAAATGGAGAACAGATAAGCAGATCATGGCTTGTCTACAGTGAAAAGAAGGACTGGGTTATTTACTTTGGCCTTTTTGGAAACACAGGAAGGAGCAATCAGCTAAGTGAGCTTAGTGCTTGGAAAAAATCTTTCATTCCTTTAGAGACAGCATGAAAAGTCAGCTGAGTACAAAACATAGAGAGGAAAACAAGAAGAAAAGGGACAAGAAGAGAGGGACACAACCTAGAACAGAGAATGGATGTCTATTCTATTAACATTTCTCTATCTGGAGAATGGGGCTGTTTGATGTGTTGTCTTCTCCATTCAGAGGGGCCCTGCCTGTCTTTGCCTAGGGCCCCAAATTTCCTAAATTCGCCCCTGATCAGGCTGAATGTTTCAGGATCAAATGGAGGAAATTTGTTCCAAAAACATAATAATAACTTATTATCTGTAGCTGTTTGTCTTTAACTGATAACTCTGCAGGGATGTGATGCATCTAAATGACAACAGTGGAACCTAAAAGGTGGATGCAGGAGAATTAAAGGGGTTTCTAAAAGCAAATCATTAAATATTCTCACAATAAATTATTGTTTTGAGCTTGAAATAATTCACAGGCCAGTGTGCTTCTGTTCATCATCTCCCTGATCAGGAAACATCCCCAAATCTTTCTAACATCTGTCCGCAGATGGAGAGTAAAGGATGGTTTGCTTACAGCAGGAGCGGAGCTGGTGTAAATGGGTGGAAGCCTCTCTCTTTCCCTCTCCACTCCTGACAGAGCAGAATGTTCTCCATCCATCCTCCGCGAGTGGAAAACTTGTTTTTCCTCCGTGGAAAGTTTCAATCCTCTGCTGCGCCTGTGGTCCTGCTTCTCAGAGGGCTGCGCATGTTTCCCCCCCCCAGACTTCCGCCTCTCAGCTCCAACATCTGGGCAAAAATCAGGAAGATTCACATCCTACAACAGACGGAGTGAAATCTACCTTCGTCGGACAGGTGAGCTCCCCGTTACGCGCACAGCCTGACGCGCAAACGTCTCCAAATAAACCAGGCGTGCGTAAAGTCTCCAGTGGATCCCTGTGGACTGCGTGGGGTGGAGTTAGTTAGTAAATAAGTTTTAAAGTCTTTAAAAGGGAGTTTTTCTCTGCTTTTCTGCGTCGTCGGTCGGTGAGGCAGCCCAGCAGCGAGCCGGCGCCATGTTTGGAGGGGAAGGAGGAGGAGGAGGCACCTGGAGAGACAGCGTCACGAGTAGGAGAGAGAGAGAGAAAGATGGGGGGGGCTTAGATTCAAAATAAAAGAACAAAACTGCCCTGAAGAAAACAGAAAAACTCAGAGGTTGTTCAAACAGCAGAGAAACAACAAATGTTAATAAAAAAAAATTTAAATAATTGCAATGCATTTTACAACAGGGCCGGCCTGAAGCATAAGCAAACTTAGCAGCTGCTTAGTTTGCCTATGCAAGCAGGTGGGGATGTTGACCAAACTATGAACACTGCCCCCCAATAGGAACAGGCCCGGCACAGGCTGGTCCAGGCTCAAAATAGGCACCTATATATGTGGTTGGAAATTGAAAATTGTAAGGAAGCGGCCGTTCCAACCGTTGCATTTCTGAATTCTCTCGAGTGGTGCCCGACTTTACACGAGTGAATAGAGTGAATGTGATTGGTTGATTATCAAGGGGGCGGGGTTGTTGTGGCGGAAGGTTCACAAGCAAGTTTGGTTGTGGCCGGTTTGTGGGAAGCATCTTGCTAACCAGTTAGCATCTTAGTGCTAGCAGGTTCCCAATGGGAAATTCCATTGGGACCAAGTAGCACTAAATTGGTGCCTTAGAAACGACGCTGTCAAGGAACGCTATGGACAGCGGAAACATGCAAGAGGAGGAGAGTTTAGTGTCGGAGGTCGTGGATGAGTCTCCTCCGTCATCCATTTTTTATTTAGAGGAGGAAAGCGGGGACGAAGATGTTGTGGAAGAGGACGCCAGGGCGGCAGAAGCTTGGTTTGGTGTAGAAGGCTTCCAGCCGTACATGTTTGAGCCCTTGCCTCGCAACGCTGCCAGTTCTGTTAGCTCTACGCCTGCCGAAGACACAGACGTCCATCCCCGTGGACACTGGGACGCAACTCAATGGGAAAGGAAAGGATTCTGGTTTCAACCGTTGCGTATATTAGCTGCGACATATGAATCAAGATGCTATGACCGAAAACATTTGATTGACAGATGAGCGTTGATATATGATTGGCTGAATTTAGGTGTTCAGGCTGACGTAGAACTAACTGGCCTGCAGAAGATAACGGAAATAACAAAGATTTTAAGACAGGATTTTTTTTTTCAAATAGAAATGTTTTACATTTTGGGACAAAGAGACTTATAAAGAGTACATTACAGTACAAGAGTACAAATTAAAACTCAAATTGAGCGAAAAACTGCAAAATGATTCAAAATGATCATTGAGGTAAAAAAAATCCAAATTCCAGAGTCTTGTTTACGCTCTGAATGAGGGTTGTGGTCTATAGTCCAGCTGAGCTCCACGGAGGGCTTGGTTTCCTCATTCTTTCATTGTTTTTATTATAACAATGTAGATTAAAAAGAAGCTTTTTTTTTCTCATCAGAGCAGAAGCTTCAGGTTCAGCAGGCTCCCTCCGCCCATGCAGCCGTGTTCCCCGGCCAGAACCCAGTTGGAGTCTGCAGCAGATCTAACTGGATGTTCTGGTTGTAACCATATGACCCAGCATGAAGCTGCTTATACTAACAGCTCCCTGCTGTCCATGGTGCAGAGATTCAATGATATATAATGCAGGATAAAGTCCATCCCAGGTCTGCTTACCTTTGTTTGTTATTTAATAACATTCAGCCTTATTTTTTATTTAAAAAACAAACAAATAAAATAAAATCACAACAGAAGCAGGAAAGGATCTTTTATATTGTTGTAAAAATTTGGTTGTTTTCAGCAGTTCTTGGCTGAGTTGCATCTCAGGCCTTTCTTTTGGTAGTTGCCAGAGGAAGGTGGGACCTTTGTTTCCTTTTGGGTTCTGCGTCACTCTAACAATTTAACTTCTGTCTGTAATTAGTGAGAAACGGGACCCGGGCTTCGGGCCAAGCCTTGACTGAACACCAGGAAACTGAAGGGCTGCTGTTGTTGCAGTTCTCTGTGGTTGTGTGGGTGGGGGGGACTCACTAGGGGTGTCCCTGTAACGTTGGGATCGTCTGGAGCAGCTTCCCCGAAATCAACCTACATATTTCTGTACATTCATTAAACAAACACTTTCTAAGTCTTTACATGAAGAGAAAGAAACTTTATTTTTTCCAAACCAGCTTCTAGATAAACAAGTTCAGCTCAGAAACGAGAAAGCGAAGCTGAAAAGATTTGAGTTCTGCTTTATTATATGGAATAAAAAACATGCAAATGTTCCTGATAACAGGGAAACTTTGACTCTTTTTAATGAAAATCTACAATTTAGCTTCTCATAAAAGTTGTTTATTAGGCCCTGGGCTTGAAAATTATATAATTTTTCAAACGTTTTGTTCCGAGCGGTTCAGGTATGTTTAACGTTTTCATTCTTCACCACCAACATATCGGTCCTGAACCGTTTTGCAACTCAAAATATTCAATTCAATTCAATTCAGTTTATTTATATAGCGCCAAATTCACATCATGTCATCTCAGGTCACTTTCCAGTTCACCAGATCATCCAGTCAGATTGATTCAAAGTTTTCTATCTAAGGAAAACCAGCTGATTGCATCGACTCATTGACTCTTCAGCAATCCCTCACACTAAGCATGCTTGTAGCGACAGTGGAGAGGAAAAACTCCCTTTTAACAGGAAGAAACCTCCAGCAGAACCAGGCTCAGTGTGAGCGGCCATCTGCTGAGGCCCACTGGGGTTCAAGGAGACAGAAGCAGACATAGAAAAAGAAGCATAGATACAAAAGGCAACTGGCAACCAGCTCCACAGGCGGCCCCGTCCAGGAAACACACAGCCAGGCAGACGGGCTCCGAGCCAGCTCCCATGTCAGAGGATGAAGAGAGCACATCCAGTTAGTCACAGTCAGAGAAACAGGACTACACTGGAAAAAAGGCCAAGCTCCAACATCTAGAAACAAAGGTGTTGATGGCAGCAGCACAGCTGATATTTCTCTCCAGGATGGAGTCACAGCCAAACAGGAACAGACCAGATGAAGCTACTATGAGAAAAAGCAGAGAGAGCAGAACGTTAGAGATTGAACTAACAGATTCTGCAGAGTGGGAGAATAGAGATAGAATGAAGCAAAATATTGTTCGTTCTTATCGTTTTGGCTGAAAAAGGTCTATCGTTAACCGTGACTAGCTCTAAGCAGGGCTCTGAGGGTTTTTGGGGTTAATGCCACTTGGACCTGTTTGGGCTTTTTCACTATGACCGAGTCCAAAGTACTTTGCCCTTCCACATCTGGCCTCTTGTTATGATTTTGGTGGTCTTGTAGCGACTTCTCAAACAATTCTGGATGTCGTCTTTGAGTCTGTCTCTGCGGGTTGCCGCTGTGATTCCCAATGATTTCTGTCCATCAGCCCTCGACTTGGCAGGTAGATTTGTTGGACGCTGCATTAAATGACAAAATGTTTCCTTATCAGGTTTTCCTGGTTCCGTTCCATCTAAACATGTAAAAGCCAAAATGAATTGCAGCATTTAATCTTTAACAACCACACTATCCAGCTAACATTAAGGTCAGTTGGCTATAGCGGATGTTGGGTAGTTAGCTCACATGAACAGTGTAGATGATGATTCTTTTTTTCTTAGCTAAAAATGTCTAATTAGAGAGATAAAACTGCAACCTTTATAGTGAAATACTAAGTTAACTGTATTATTGTAGAAACTGTTAGCTCAGTTGTGTCTCAGCGTCTCGTTGGGTTGGTAGTGGAAAAGGAACAGGAAATAGTGACATCTGCCTGGATTGAGCCCGACGGCGACGGCGGCGGCGGCGAAGTGAACGAACCCCCACTGACATTGGCTATGCTTTTGTAAAACTTTATAAAAATATATAGTAAATGTTATCAACCAGTTTTGTGGATTTCAGAATAACGTTTTTGTTCCGGAACAGTTGAAGACCATTTCGTTTTCCTTTCTGTTTTTCCGTTCCTGGTAAAATTCTGTTTGTTTCCATTTTTCGTTTTCGTTCCTTGAAACGGTTCGGAGCCCTAATCAGGCCTACAATTGACCAGTAGAATATATATATATATTTTTACTCTATTAAAATAATGGTATTGTAATACAAGCTAACAGATGCCGACATATGACTGCAGATATGCCAAGCTGGCATCAGAACCCTCCTCTTCCTCAGGCTTTTAGGAAGACAAATGCACCGATGTCTCTGCAGACGTCTGTGGCTTTAGAAGCAAAATGTGTCCATTTCTGACAACAAGTATCTGGAATAAAGGTGATTGTGTTGTTAATGGCCTCTTTGTGTCCCAATTGCCTCTAAAACCAGAGGAAAGGAAACCACATCTGGAGCCGGTGAATAAAGGCCTGATTAAAATATGTTCAGATGTTTAAAACCAATCCTGTTTGGAGGGTGTGTAATGCGAGGAGAGTAGGAGTGAGTCAACAGGCTCTTTGTTCTGCAGGATATTTAATGCATTGCAAAATATTTGCTAAAAAAGTCGGTTTGCATCCAAATTTAAAACTCAACAGTTGGAGGCAAAGATGTGGATGATAGGAGAAAGAGACGACATTGATAACCTTGCAACAAACCTAAGTCTATGTAAATCAGCATTAACAGGTAGTGATGTTATGAGATGAGCAGAGGCTTCGAGGCGTGTGTCTAGTAGCGGTGGGGATGTTTCCACGAAGTGCCGAGACGGGATTCATTTAGGGGAGGAGCCAAAATCAATGACGTCTGAAGCGCAACCAATGGGCAGCGAAAAGTAGTGATCCTCTGTCTAAATGGTCAGTTAACTGACTTCCAGTTCTTAGTCCCCACTCTATACACTGATGAGCGACTTAGGTTGGACGTTCAAACACAGCCGCTAGCATCAAGATGACGGTTTCCCCTCACAATCCTTGGTGAAAGAATTTAGATAAAAGATGGAGGAGGAATTAAGACGATGACTTTGATAAGAAAGGGAAACAAGGAGAGTTTGCATTAAAGTCTGATAAGTTCCACATAAGGAGATTCCCTCTTTCATGTGAGATAGAAAAAAAGGACTTTTGATCAGGCAGAACTGGAAAACATCTAAAGAAGGCAGAGCGAATCATAAACCTAAACCCAATAAGAAAATTTAGATTAACATGCAAGCACTTAGCCTCTAAATCATGTTCAGAAGCAGCGTTTGTATGAATGTGGCAACAGGCCCAGTAAATATCTTGCGTGCTTCCTTAACCAGAAAGAAACTAACCAATGCATTGGAGCAAATAGAGTTTCTAAAGAGACAAGACATTTTCACAGACACAAAATTAGTTTTCTGTTTTTGAACTAATTCCTGTTTGGGTCTGAAGCCACTACTACCAAGGGGGACCTGGACAAATACTCTTCTATAATCAAAGTACCTGGTTTAACCGAGCAGAGGGAAATCACCAGGTTCCCCGTGGAGTGGCTTAAAGACGTCCCTACCTGCTCAGAATATAGAAATACGGCTTCACCATTGCTCACCATTTCCCAGAAACAAAGACAAAGGCAAACATATTTAATCTGGAAAAACGACTTTGGGGATCCCGTCCGCTAGAGACTAATCTACCTCATAAATATTGATGCAAAAACTCTAAAAAGTAAAAATCCTAAAGCTGTCATGATGTAGTTTTGGTTAAACCCAAACAGGATTAATAAAAGTCTGCAGATGAAAGTATAAAGGGCTTAGTGGTGTCTTTAGATTCTTAGAAAGGATTCTTCAGTGTTTGGGCGAGAGGCAGGATCCACCCTGGACCGGTTCCTAGTCTGTCGCCCGGCAACACAGAGACAAACTCTCATACCTAAGGCCAGTTTCATATAAACTAAGCTAACAGTTATTTTTTTGGACTGTAGGAGGACGCCGGAATGCCCAGAGAGAACCCACACATGCACAGGGAGAACAGTTCTCTCCGGGTACTCCAGCTTCCTCCTACAGTCCAAAAACATGACTGTTAGGTTGACTGGTTTCTCTAAATTCTCCTCAGGTGTGAGTGTGTGCGTGAATGGTTGTTTGTTCTGTGTGTCTCTGTGTTGTCCTGCGATGGACTGGAGACCTGTCCAGGATGGACCCCGCCTCCCGCCTGTAGAAGATGGAGACAGACACCAGCACTCCTCACCACTCCGCTTGGGATAAGCATGATAGAAAATAGATGGATGCATGTTAGGGAAGAGTCAGGTGGGACGGCTCACCTGTTCTCTGGTTGGAATCATCTACAGACTAATGTATCCGTTATAAATGTCCCCGTTTAATCATTTTTGGTCCTTTTGGCTCTGCATCATTCTTCCTTTGCGGTTAAAGATCCATTTATTAATGCAATCAGTGTGAAGCTGCTCCCAGTTGGACCCTCTGATCTGATTCTGCTGCTTGGTCCAGCCCGGATGCCGTCAGGTTAAGCTCCGTTTGTTTTTGGAGCTGAGGCCCGGCTCAGCAGCAGACACGTGGTGTTGTTCTAACCCCAGATGTGTTTTTCATCAGTTCTGAGACTTTTTATGGCTTCTGGAGCTCAAACGTTCCCTTTTTTCCTCCCTCTCTCTTTTGCAGTTTGGTTCCCCAAGTGAAGCAACACTAACCCTGCGGGGAGCCTTCATGAATCGGACCCGGCAGAACAGAACCCTGCGAGCTGTCAGGCTGCATTAATGCAAGCTAAAGGTGATTTAAACCTGCTTGTTCTTGGTTTCTGCCTGCAGGACTGAAGCGCTGCTGCATTATTGGCTGTTATGTAAGACTTTGTGCGCGTCCCTGTTAATGCAGCTTCCTTTAGGGGCCAACAAATATCTCCTTTGTTTTAGGACAAACTTCTGATTTTTCAGTCTCAGTCTGCTCAGCTTCTAAGAGGTTTTGATTCTTTCTGAATTATTATTGTCCTGCTGTTTATGAGCAGAGGAGTTGCTGGTTTGCATCCTGACTTGATAGTAATAAAAATGATAAAATATGTCAAAGCCAGCAGCTATTATAGGAGTACAACCATTCTGTCGATTTAATAACAGAGGAGAATAAATCATGTTTAACAGTATTATCTGTTTGATAATTAATTTATTATGTTTGGTACGTTTTATTTCAAAGGAGGACATGAACACATGGTGGGTATAGAAACATTTACAGTGAATTCAATTCAATTCAATTCAGTTTATTTATATAGCGCCAAATTCACAACACATGTCATCTCAAGGCACTTTACAGTTCAACCAGATCATACAGTCAAATTGATACAAAGTTTTATATCTAAGGAAAACCAGTTGATTGCATTGACTCATTGACTCTTCAGCAATCCCTCACACTAAGCATGCTTGTAGCGACAGTGGAGAGGAAAAACTCCCTTTTAACAGGAAGAAACCTCCAGCAGAACCAGGCTCAGTGTGAGCGGCCATCTGCTGAGGCCCACTGGGGTTCAAGGAGACAGAAGCAGACATAGAAAAAGGAGCATAGATACAAAAGGAAACTGTCAACCAGCTCCACAGGCGGCCCAGTCCAGGAAACACACAGCCAGGCAGACGAGCTCCGAGCCAGCTCCCATGTCAGAGGATGAAGAGAGCACATCCAGTTAGTCACAGTCAGAGAAACAGGACTACACTGGAAAACAGGCCAAGCTCCAACATCTAGAAACAAAGGTGTTGATGGCAGCAGCACAGCTGATATTTCTCTCCAGGATGGAGTCACAGCCAAACAGGAACAGACCAGATGAAGCTACTATGAGAAAAAGCAGAGAGAGCAGAACGTTAGAGATTGAACTAACAGATTCTGCAGAGTGGGAGAATAGAGATAGAATGAAGCAGAATGATGAAAAAGGGGTCCCTATGTCCTCCAGCAGTCTAAGCCTATAGCAGCAGAACTATAGAGATAGATCAGGATAACCTGAGCCACTCTAACTAGAAGCTTTATCAAAAAGGAAAGTTTTAAGCCTAGCCTTAAAAGTAGACAGGGTGTCTGCCTCACGGACTAAAACTGGTAGTTGGTTCCACAGGAGAGGAGCCTGATAACTAAAAGATCTGCCTCCCATTCTACTTTTAGAAATTCTAGGAACCACTAGTAAACCTGCAGATTGAGAGCGAAGTGCTCTGTTAGGAACATAAGGAACAATCAGATCTCTGATATCAGATGGAGCTTGGCCATTTAAGGCTTTATATGTGAGAAGGAGGATTTTAAATTCTATTCTGGATTTAACAGGAAGCCAATGAAGAGAAGCCAGGATAGGAGAGATATGATCTCTCTTTTTCATTTTCATCAGAACTCTGGCTGCAGCATTTTGGATCAGCTGAAGGCTTTTAACTACAGTTTGTGGACTTCCTGATAGTAAAGAATTACAATAGTCCAGCCTTGAAGTAACAAATGCATGGACTAGTTTCTCAGCATCACCCCTGGACAGGAGATTTCTAATTTTTGCAATGTTCCTCAGATGAAAGAAGGAAATCCTAGAAACCTCTTTGATCTGGGATTTAAATGACAGGTCCTGATCAAAGAGAGAAATCTGAGTGAATGAAAGATTAACTGAATGTGAATCAAAATCCAGATTTTTGGATTCTTTTATAATTAAAGCAAAAACCATTGGAGGAGATGTTCTTATGAAGATCATTTCAGCTTCTGTTATTACCCTAATTCACCTCCGTCATGGACCAATCAGCATCCAGAGTTCATCTTAAAAGATGAACCCCGGTCTGCTCCTAGTGCGCAGGCAGGGTTGCACCATGTGACTTCATTCAGATGACCCCGGTTCAACCCACCTCCAGCCCCTCCACCATTGTAGCTGTTAGAGTTTCATTCCTCCTGGACTCTTACTGCGTTCCACGTCTCATTTCAACCGGTCCGGCAGAGGACCGCCATGTTGAGCCAGAGGTTTCTTCCCAATGGGGAGCTTTTCCTCTTCACTGTCGCTTCATGCTTGCTCATCATGGACAGGTTTATTAACGACCACAAAGGGGGGGACTTTTAAAACAAGATGCACCAGAATATTATGGACATAATAGGCCAAAATATTCTATTAAACAATTTCTTTAAAACATTTGTGTTAAAACATGGCTTCAGGTTTACTATTCGGTCCCTGGAAAGAAAAGGAAACATAGAAACAAGGGCAATTAAAATAATAATAAATAAAAAAAAGATGCAATGCAAAAGGAAATAAATTAGTAAATCAAAATAGAAGCAAACACATTAGGAATTTGAATAATAAGCAAACAAACATTAAAAGAATAAAAGCAAGCAGTTTAAACATTGGAACAAATTGTCATTGTCCAATTTTCCCTCCCAACGGGTCCAGAGGAGTCATGCCCGCTCGCTCAGCCTGTTCAAGCAGCAACAGCTTTCATTAAACGCGGCCCAAACAAACACCGGGAAAACAAAGCAGCAGAGCGTCCAAAGCGCTGCAGCTCCAAGGCAAGCATAAACCAGAAAACTCATTAGAAAACCTGTAGATAGATGCCTGAATTAAGATCTAAACAGGTAGCTTACCCAGGAGAGGAAACACAGCCTAACCAGGGAGAGCAGCAGCTGAGGATTAGATGGAAGCTGCACACCGCTGCAGCCGCCAACACCAGCAGAGCAATGCTGCAGAAACACACGGCAGGTATCATCTCTTAGATTTATTCATCTGTTGGGGGGCAGAAAGGTGCTGAAATGTGAGCAGGCAGCCTTTCTCCTCCTGCAGGAAGCTGTGTTTGAAAATCCCTTGGTGTGTCAGATTCATTTTTTGTCCTATATGAACTCACAATTGTTTGAAGCTAACACCATCCCAGCCACAGATGGCACAAATGGTACTTAGGATTTCAGAGGAGCGGATCAAGCAGACCAGCCACTCAGGCTGCCGACATGTAGGGGGAAGAAAACAGAGAACGTACAACATTCACTCATTTCAAAAAGCATCTAAAAAATGGCTCAGAACACATCAGTCATGTCAGCATTAGACTGTCTGTCATTAACAAGCCAAGCTGCCACCTGTGTCTCTGCTTTGTGTATGTCTATATATTTATACAGCATGTACATAGTTTAAATGTTTTGTTCTATTTTATGAACCTCTGTAGTCCAGCGAACACTTATTCAGTATTTTTAAATCAGTTTTGAGGAGTTATATCTGTTTTGATTTCTTTTCATATTTGTATTTTACATTGTAGGATGCTTACTGTTGAGTTTGTTTATTTTAAGGTCTGTCCGGGAAAAACAGATGAAAAATAGCCTCTTGGCTAATTCTGGTGCATTTGCAGGAATGCTTTTTAATGTACACTGTCCCTTACAAATAAATAAATCAATGCAAAAAGACTCATCCTGCTCAGCTATAAAGCCATCTGCCCCACCCACCAATCAAAACTTGCTTCTTGTTGCACCTGGTGCACAGAGTGGGGAGGGTGGAACACCATCCCACCACATATGCAACCTGTGTTATCCAAGCTGGACAAGCATCTTCCAGGTCCCTGAGTGAAGCTCTAGCATCAGCTCCACTGGATCTCCCCATAAAGCTCAGCAGACCGTCTCTCCATCCAGCAGTCTGCAGACTGACCAACTCCATCTATCTCCACTCCAGCACCAGTTTCAGGCCTGTTCTTTACTCCTGTTCATGCATATCAAAGCAAAATTCATTGCTGTTTCCTGCCGAGGTCTGAGCGCCAAAGACTGAAGTAATCGTATCAATAAAATTCTAATAGTCTTTTTGAGTTTTTGAGATTCAACTCTCTGAAGCAGAAGAGGTGTTTGGCAGCGATGAGTTACACCAGGATGTCCCTAATCACCTCGCCTTGGAGGCGACTGGAGGAGAAATCAGCCTCACTTTGCTACTGAAACACCTTTCAAAGTTAAAACATATCCTAGAAAAAAACAGACTACCTGACTTTAATCTGCTTTTTCAATCCCTTTTACACTTTTTATAAAACACAGATTATATTTAATGATTCTTGCAGATTTTCCTGCTCAGAGTCTGATGATGTCTCACTGGTTTCCAGGCCTTTAAAACAGGCAGAAACTCTCAGATTCAAGCAGCTTCTTCCCCACAGCTTGCTGCACATGTTGAATTTAGACATCAGAAAGTTGGTATTTTTGTCTGCTTTCCTCTGCTGCAGGATTTATGGTTTTCTGGTAAATCATCCCAAGAGTCCAGAGAGACACACCCAGACTCATTCACTCCCATTATATCTCAGATCTGTCTTTGACCTGTCAAATCTCCTACATAAGTCAGTAAACGCATAAAAATCGACCTGCGTTTCCACGGGAAGCTTCTCCCACTCAGCTCACAGGAACATCTACTGTAGCAACACTGCCTGTTTGTTTGAGGCCTAAATTCCTGCTAAAAAATGCAGCTGTGAGCTCATCCTGCTGCTCCAAGGAAAGGAGGGGATCTCCATAGCAACCAGTGAGTCAGCATTTTTCAGGAGAAACGGAGTGGTGCTGTGGGATTCCTCCTGCTGTAGCTTTGGATCCTGCAGTGGGAGCCTGTTTTACTGTGAACTGAGTAGCTCTGGGCTGGATGGCATCTGGCAGCATGTTTCAGGTTGTTGCAGAGCAGCTGCTCCACTGAGGCCAAGTCGCTGCTTTAGGATGTGGAAGTGTTTTCATTTGAAATCAAGATTACCATTAATTTGAATCTTCTCCTCTTCACTTTGTTATATTTTCCCTTCTTTGTGGCGTCGTCCCAGGCTGTGTGGAACGCTGCTGTTTTACTGCTGGAAACACCGATCCATGTGACGGTTCCTCAGGTTGTCTCGTTGCAAACGTTTCCACTGACTCTCTGACTGCAGCATCTCCTTATTATTCCTCTTTTAAAATCTTTTAAATTGCTGCAGTTTTCTGCATCTTTCTTTAACACATTTGCAAACAGCTTTGATGCTTGATGCTGCAAACAACCTGTATATTTCTTTGCATTTTCCTTTATATAAAATGCATTAAATGTGGTTTTATTTTTTTCCACAATGGCTTCCAATGTTTCATCTGAGCTGGCAAAGAGGAAATTAAATGTTTTTAAACCTCCAAAGCATGAGATCTGCTTCTCAAAGCCTTTAAGAAAATCGCAATGAAGAAAGAAGAAAAACAAAAGAAATGTTGAGATAATGTTTGCAAGGAAGCCAGCACTGCAGTGTCCAGGTTGTATTATTAAATGAACTAGGATAAAAAATATATATATAAAAAACAACTCATTTAACCCAGAAAGATTTTTCAGGACTTTCTGTCTGGTTTGGGTTCTGATTCATGGGCTGCCTCATCCTCTCTGATCCGTTTGTGTGGATGTGAAAACAGACGAGCTGAGAGGGTGGAGAGGCGCTGGTTGTCAGGAGGAATATTTGGTTGGAATCATAGCAACGTCTCAAAACTGTTGGAGAAAGAAAGAAAGCAGGACCAACATCTGGAAAGCCCGGAGAGGCAGGATCTTCTTTTTCAGGCCGTTTGACAGCAAATCACACACAGACAGAGGCCTCCCTCTGAAAAGGTTTGGAGCAGGAGAGAGAGGTTACTATAGTTCAGTCTGGAGCAGGAGGAGGAGGAGGAGGAGGAGGAGGAGGCAGGATAGGTTTCCTGCACACATCATGGTTTTCATCTGTCTAAACAGGGAAGTAGAAGCTGAATGGATCACAGGAAGATTTAGATTTTAAATGAGACACTTCAGGTCTGAATCATGCATTGGAGGAATAATAACACTGAGGTCCCTGTAGTTTATAAACTGTGTCATGTTTAAATCTATCAGCAGAGGGCGCTGTCCACCTGCAGGAGCTTAACGCTGGAAAAACGATGTAGAAACAAGTAAAAATGTCTTAAATTATGTCTATTTATTCCTAATTTGAGTAGGAAATGAGATAGTTTGCCAATGGAAAGAGTATTTTTACTCTTAAAATAAGATAATAGGATAAAATGCACTTGAAGTAAGACAATGCAACTGTGTTTTCTCATTTTTATGTGTAAATTGTCTTGTTCCATTGGCAAAATGTCTCTTTTACCTCCTTAATCCAAGAACAAATGCACTAATTTTAAGAAAAAATTATTTAGCTAGATTTTAATTTTTTTCCACTATGGGCTCAGTTTTCCACCTCATCAGATTCTTCTTCATCATCATCAGTTTTATTGTTAATAAAGTTTTTATAATCTTTAGAATCAGAAATACTTTTTTTGTTTGTTTTTTGTTACACGCTCCAGATATACAAACATTCTCTCTCTCTCTCTCTCACTGTATATATATATATATATATACAGTATATATATACATATATATATATATACATATATATACATATATATACATATATATATATATATATATATATATATATATATATATATATATATATATATGCATATGTATAACTATAAATCCAAACAGTGCTGACAACCAAACGCGGTCGGTGTGCGTCGCCCAAATTGTCCCAGATGCTGCAGCCCCGAGGAAGTTGCAGGAGGCCGATCCAGGTCAGGGGAAGACAGAGCAAGCAGGAACAGTTCAGGAATCTGAAAAGCTCCAATCCAGAGGTTTCCACCTAAACATGAACTGCAGGATCAGACTTCCAGGAATCCACAGAGCCTTCAGGCAGGTTCAGAGTCCAGAAGCGTGCCCACACAGACCCACACAGAAGCAAACAGGCAGGCTTAGTGGTAGAGGGAAGCAGAGACGAGACTTTGTTCCAGGATTTATGCAGGACTTTAAACTGGTCTCCTCCTAGGAGCCAGGCTCACGGGAATAAAACCGACACTCCCCGGTTCCGAGGCAAAACCCTGAGGGCTGCCAGGAACCAGGACATGAACCAGGGAATAAACCAAAAACCAAACAGACAAACGGAAAACAAATAATGATCTGGCCCCGAACGCTCGAGCTGAACCGGATATAAAGCAACAGATGCAGGTGGATGAGATGAGTGATAATTAGAAAACCAGGCAGGTGAGTGAAATGAACAACAAAGTGAGCTACAAGGCCAGATCATGACATTTGAAACGTCCCACTGTCTGACTCTCCTGCATTCTGGGTCCATCTGTCCTGTTTTTATGACGGTAAGTTCCCCCAAACCTCCTCCTGCTCTCCACACCTGTCCCTCATCTGCCATCAGCACACTTCATACTGCTGATTGCATTAAATGTTCTCCTGAACCGGCCTCCTTCAGTCATTAAATCTGAATAGAGTATAAACCCCTGAAACAGGTGATTTCATACCTGCTCCCAAAGTTTTCAGCCTGTACGGTGATGTCACCGTGCTGAAGGATATTAAAACCTGGGCGGGATGCAGAAAAGGTGAGATTTATGCCCCTCCCTTTAGAGCCTCGACCTCTGACCCCATCAAAAGTCCTTGTTACATGAAGTTTAGTTTGAAAGTTGCATATAATGAACTGACACACTGGGCTGCAGCAGTGCTTTATGAGGACTGAGCTTCAGATAGCTGCTCATTGTGTGATATACAAATAAGTATATAAAAATGCTTATTTTAGCTACATAAAAACATCAAAGTCAAAATGTTGCTTATTAAAATGGTAAAAGGAGTCAGGAATCAGTTTGTCTTCTGCAGGTAACAAACTCCACATGTTTGTTTCTCACACGCTCATCCCTCAAATGCTAACCGAGCTGGAAACACCTGTAATTCCTGTACCTCTGGTTGGAGCAGCAGAGTGAGCAGCACCAAAGATAGCATATCACCTTTAGGAATAATGATGTTAAAAATAGAGTTATATTGAAACTATCTGATCTGACTTAGAGCTGAACTGTTTCTCAACCATTTGAGCTTGATTTGGGCCACGGCTGTTTGTGACTTACAGGTTTTTAAAGCTTGTCTAACTGGTAGGATGGCCGTGAAGGAGAGACACAAACAGCAGCCGTAAAAACAAGCATCAAATGACATCAGAGGGAGTTTCCTGTTCATCATCATGGGGCCAAAAAACCAAACCAACAACGTGAGAACAAATCAAAACCTGCTTGAATACAAATTAATCTCAGTAAGCGATTAAAAAAAAAATGCTGTAGATGAAGGTGGAAATCAGAACATTTAGGTTCCATAAAAAGCAATAAAAAGATTATCTAAAAACTTAAAAACCCCTTAATCACACTCTGTCAAATATTCCAAGATCCAAGACCCCTATTTATCTCTTACAGTGATGTGTTTGTTTCCACGTCTCCATGGCTGCTGGTTTTCTTTCCACCCAAGCAGTAGCACACCAGACTCCATTCATCCCATCAAGGTGAGTCTAGTCTAAACCTGATGACTTGATTGGATGAATGGAGTCTGGTGTGCTACTGCTTGGGTGGAAAGAAAACCAGCAGCCACACGGCCCTTTCTGGAACCACTTTGACACCCCTGATGTAATCAATTAAAAGGTTTGTTCATTAAAATCAGCAGCAGGTGGCGCTAATTTTCCACAAATGAAAACTGAGTAATTCCTGATTATCCATTACAGTTCAACATCAACTTCCACTTAGATAAAAAATCTAATGAATGTTGCTTTTAGTGAAGACTCCTGCTGTATATGCAGGTAGAAACCCCCTGCTGTCGGTGCTGAGCAGGCTCTGCACTGGTGGCAGCAGCAGTAAGTTCCCCTGGCCTACTGAGGTTTTCCGCAGAGCAAACTGAATACACTTCCTGTGACCTTTGTTCTGAATCTGATCCTCAGTGTTTTTTTCACTGCAAGGTTCTGTGTTTGATTAAACGCTGCTGGATAATTGTTGGTTCATCTGCTGCTCCTACTTTCTGTTTGCTCTACGCATGCCCATAGCTTCCAAATCTGCATTTTGTTGAATTTCTTTTTTCTAAAATCCTCTCTGTCAGAGAAGTGATGCTGATATGCGACATGTTTTCAGATCCCGTTTTTTGTGTTTGCTGCATCCAGATGACCTTAGAACCAACATTTCTACGAGATGATGCTTATAATCAGGGCCTGAATGCAATCTGCTGGGGTTAGGTTGTAGTTTTTATGTGCTGGATGAATCGTCCTCACTGATTTAACACTGAAGCCATGTATGACTGTACATTTGCCATTTCCCAGTGTCCTTTGGGGTCTTTTGCCAACTATTTACAGCTCTAGGCTCCAACAGAAATCATGATCTAATATTGCAGGTTAAGAAAACTTCTGAAAGTTCTTTAAATCTGAAATTATTCCATCCTGTTCAATAAATGTTTTAATTCAGAGTAATTTTCATGTGAATGTGCTTTACTGGAGGCATCCATGTTTGTCAAAGAACACTACTGCCACCTACTGGTTAGTGACATTGTCACGGTGCGGTATCGGCTGTTGATCAAGTCCCAGTGCTGTATCTGGTGTTTGTCACAACGCGCTATTATCCAAGTCATCTTGAAAACATTCTTTCCCGTCCATAAAGGATCATAAACACCTTTGTTTCTAGATGTTGGAGCTTGGCCTGTTTTCCAGTGTAGTCCTGTTTCTCTGACTGTGACTAACTGGATGTGCTCTCTTCATCCTCTGACATGGGAGCTGGCTCGGAGCTCGTCTGCCTGGCTGTGTGTTTCCTGGACGGGGCCGCCTGTGGAGCTGGTTGACAGTTGCCTTTTGTATCTATGCTTCTTTTTCTATGTCTGCTTCTGTCTCCTTGAACCCCAGTGGGCCTCAGCAGATGGCCGCTCACACTGAGCCTGGTTCTGCTGGAGGTTTCTTCCTGTTAAAAGGGAGTTTTCCTCTCCACTGTCGCTACAAGCATGCTTAGTGTGAGGGATTGCTGAAGAGTCAATGAGTCGATGCAATCAGCTGGTTTTCCTTAGATAGAAAACTTTGAATCAATCTGACTGGATGATCTGGTGAACTGGAAAGTGACCTGAGATGACATGATGTGAATTGGAGCTATAGAAATACACTGACTTAAATGTTCCACTGGAATAATGCCCTTGACTTGGTGCTGGGATGGGTGCCGCTGTGGAGTGGGATTACTGGGTCATCGTCACATCGTTATATGACCAGAGTCGGTGTAGGGCTGGGTAGAGTTGCTGATTATGAAAACCAGTTATGCAACATTTTATAAATAAAGGTGTTTTCAAAAATGTAAACATTGCAGCTTCTCTCCATAATCAATCCTAGATCAATCCCGTGGTTCTTCATTCCTGCTATTAGTACTCTAATGCTAATTAATCCTCTGGGGTAACGTGTCATAAATGGGGTTCACTGAGCCGCAGGTTTATGGCTGAAACTGGAATCTAGTAAACCTGATATAAGACTGGGATCTGATGTCAGCTTCTTCTGCAGGGGTTTCATTTGATCTGTGTTCTTCATAGGATATCTTTAACCTGCTCTCCCTCCATGTGTGCACATGTTTGTAGCAATTTATCCTAACATCTTTCATTTTTTATTATTTGATCACTGTATCATTTTAGGTCTGTTAATTAATTATCTTTATGCAAATTTGCAAATATAAATGCCTCTGTTTTTTTTCTATTTTGTTTCTTTTTTTATTCTGATCCTCTCAGAGCCAATGAACCTTATAGGATCCAAAGCCTGCATAAAATGCTAGCACTGGTTTCGCCTCATAACTACTTGATTTGGTTCAGATTAGGGTGAGAAATATACTGGGAAGGCTTTAGGACAACTGTCGGACAGCAGCCTAAAAGTCCCCATAGAGGCAGAAATAGAAACTTGTGCACGGTGTGTTCGTGTGCGTCTGTTTGTGTGTACATGACTTTATTTCATGGCAGCAGGTGTTTGTGTGACAACACAAAGAACAAATGTAAAATATGCAGAAGGTTTGACAGTTGCATGGCTTCATCTGAGAGTGGCAGGAGGTGTGTGTTGGGTTATTCTCCCCTAATAGGATTCAAGTTCTGCTGTGATGGTCTGTAAATCATGTGATGATTAAAACATTTCAGTAACTGAAGAACTGGTCCCAATTTAGCCACAATTGGACTCTAACTGGAGGGAAAAAACTCATGCATCCATCCATTTTCCGTTAGCTTATCCCTGCTGGGGCTGCGAGGGGTCCCATGCCATCCGCCTTCCTGACAGACGGACTGTCTCTCAGCTATGTGTGTGTTCTCACGGGCGATGATGAACACATGCTGATGATGTCAGCAATGCTTTAAAGTTTACAGGAGTCAAGATAAGAAAATGACCATAAAATGATTGTTTTTTAATTTATAAACTGCTATTTAAAAAAAACTGAATTAGGTTCAGAAGTTAAGATGAATTAGTAAGAAAAGAATCAAAGAACCTTCTTCAGTGTGATCGTATAGAAGTCACATTGAGCTCCTGTTAGCCCCGCCTCTAAATCAGAATGACCTCTGACCTGCAGCCTGTCTGCACTCACACTATCACTGCTTTGGCATCTTTATGAGTCACCAGCTTCAAGTGCACATTCCCTGAAACCGACCACCAAAGAGGAGCCGCGTGCTGATTGGGCAGCGCCGAACATCACTGACTGTGGCGTCAAACCTTTTATAGATTACGGTGTTATTGAATTAAAGAAACAACTTATTTACTGTTAGAACAAGAAAATCCTTTAAAAACTAAAAACACAACAAACTGAGGTTTTTGTCACGGATGGTGAAGGTTTTTGAGTATCCAGATGGAAAGACCAGGAGGCAGAGGCGAATCTTGCAAGTTTAATGAGGCAGAAATCCAAAAATCCAAAACAACAAATACAGAAAGCCGGGATCTAGGGGACATCAGGGAAAACACACATGAGGAGCCAAGGAAAGACCAGGAACCGGTACGGAGGAACTGCACAGGGAGAGTATATATGGGAGACTGAGCAAAGACTGGACTAATGAGCTGATTGGGAGCAGGTGTGGATGGAAGCGTCTGGAAGAAAGCCAAGGGGAAGGAAACGAACACAAGGGGGCAACAGAGAGCAACTCAAGAAATGCAAAAGAACTCAAAAAATATAACCAAAAACATCTAGAACAACACAAAATGGAAATGAACCAAATAAACAAGAAAACACAGAAAGACAAGAATGAAAAGTTTAACCCAAAACTTAAACCGAAAGCAGAACCAAAAAGTGCAGAGTTATGACAGATTTACTGAAAATAAAATGAAAAATACATAGATGGAAGCATTGAAATGAAATAATATGATGCTCTTCATCCTCATCTTCAAAGATGACAGCAAGTTGACACCATGGAGCGAGATCTGCTGCCTGCAACATCCTCCAGCGTGGCTGGTGTGGCAGGACCGCACAGCCCTACATGAGATGGTCAGAGGGAGCGTGACTGCCGTTAGGTACCGACATGAGAGCCTCAGACCCTCTGGGAGACTATATGCTGGTGTGGTTGGCCCTGGGTTCCTCCTAATGCAGGAATGCTACAGTAGGAGCCATTGGAAATGTCCCCACTTTCACGTAGACCCCTATAATTCCCCTGTTAAACATCAATCTTTGTACAATTTTTTTTCTGTCATGATTTGTGAACATGGAACAGTCCATGGTGGGGCGGTGGGGGGTCATTGATGATGTCACGGGCTCGGGACACGCAGCGCTGGGATGAAATGTCTTTAATGGAGGGAAGAGGAGCCCCCATGATCCTCTCTGCTGTTCTCACCTTCTTCCAGTCTGAGGCGCTGCAGCCTCCACACCACACAGTGAGACAGCTGCTCAGAACGCTCTCTATGGTGCTTCTGGAGAAGGTGGGGGGGTCAGAACGCTCTCTATGGTGCTTCTGGAGAAGGTGGGGGGTCAGAACGCTCTCTATGGTGCTTCTGGAGAAGGGGGGGGGGGGTCAGAACGCTCTCTATGGTGCTTCTGGAGAAGGTGGGGGGGTCAGAACGCTCTCTATGGTGCTTCTGGAGAAGGTGGGGGGGTCAGAACGCTCTCTATGGTGCTTCTGGAGAAGGTGGGGGGGTCAGAACGCTCTCTATGGTGCTTCTGGAGAAGGTGGGGGGTCAGAACGCTCTCTATGGTGCTTCTGGAGAAGGTGGGGGGGTGGGGGGGTCAGAACGCTCTCTATGGTGCTTCTGGAGAAGGTGGGGGGTCAGAACGCTCTCTATGGTGCTTCTGGAGAAGGTGGGGGGGTGGGGGGGTCAGAACGCTCTCTATGGTGCTTCTGGAGAAGGTGGGGGGGTCAGAACGCTCTCTATGGTGCTTCTGGAGAAGGTGGGGGGGTCAGAACGCTCTCTATGGTGCTTCTGGAGAAGGTGGGGGGGTCAGAACGCTCTCTATGGTGCTTCTGGAGAAGGTGGGGGGTCAGAACGCTCTCTATGGTGCTTCTGGAGAAGGTGGGGGGTCAGAACGCTCTCTATGGTGCTTCTGGAGAAGGTGGGGGGGTCAGAACGCTCTCTATGGTGCTTCTGGAGAAGGTGGGGGGGTCAGAACGCTCTCTATGGTGCTTCTGGAGAAGGTGGGGGGTCAGAACGCTCTCTATGGTGCTTCTGGAGAAGGTGGGGGGGTGGGGGGGTCAGAACGCTCTCTATGGTGCTTCTGGAGAAGGTGGGGGGTCAGAACGCTCTCTATGGTGCTTCTGGAGAAGGTGGGGGGGTGGGGGGGTCAGAACGCTCTCTATGGTGCTTCTGGAGAAGGTGGGGGGGTCAGAACGCTCTCTATGGTGCTTCTGGAGAAGGTGGGGGGGTCAGAACGCTCTCTATGGTGCTTCTGGAGAAGGTGGGGGGGTCAGAACGCTCTCTATGGTGCTTCTGGAGAAGGTGGGGGGTCAGAACGCTCTCTATGGTGCTTCTGGAGAAGGTGGGGGGTCAGAACGCTCTCTATGGTGCTTCTGGAGAAGGTGGGGGGTCAGAACGCTCTCTATGGTGCTTCTGGAGAAGGTGGGGGGGTCAGAACGCTCTCTATGGTGCTTCTGGAGAAGAGCTAACTGCTCATAGGAAGCTCCTCCGTTCCGTCTTTTCTCCATTCATGAATGAAGCTTCTTTGTCTTAGAACCTCAGAACCTGCATGATTCAGGCCTGGATGGGGATAGGAAAAATGAAAGTGTGACAAAGAAAAAAGAGAAAAGAGGCTTTATTTAAGGGGGGGATTTGCTCATTAAAGCGTTGGGAGCAGCAGGGCTTCATCTGCACTCTGAAACAGCTGCTGGTCCTCAGAACAGTAGCAGGACAACAGAATCATCTGCAGGGTAAAAATAACTGAGAGGCTCAGCTTATAAATAACACAAACATCACGTCAGGATCGCAGATCCGTTTCTCTCCTTCGCCGACCTTCCCTCCACTTCTGATTGCATCAACAGAGATACAAAGAATGAGGAAGCAGAGATGTTCAGGCGGCTCTACATCCGGATTTACACATCCAGGCGTGAAACCAAACAGCTTTTAGGTTTTTATTGAGCAGGAGCAGAAGGACGAAACGCTGGAACAAGTTCAGCACTGGTTGGTGGTTCTCTGTCAGCAGGACGCTCTGCTGTTTGACTTGGCTTCAGCACTGAAACGCTGACATCAGATTGCAGGGGGGGGGGGGGGGGGGGGGTATCATGATGAGATCATATCAGAAAGCTGCAGATCTCAGCAGGCTTCATGTTTCAGAGGAGCCATCTCCAGAATCTGTGTGGGAATCAGAGGAGGACAGGTGGAGGAGGAGGAGCCTGCAGGTGGAGGAGGAGGCGCCCTGCAGGTGGAGGAGGCGTCGCCCTGCAGGTGGAGGAGGAGGCGCCCTGCAGGTAGAGGAGGAGGAGCCTGCAGGTGGAGGAGGAGGAGCCTGCAGGTGGAGGAGGAGGAGCCTGCAGGTGGAGGAGGAGGAGCCTGCAGGTGGAGGAGGAGGTGCCTGCAGGTGGAGGAGGAGGAGCCTGCAGGTGGAGGAGGCGTCGCCCTGCAGGTAGAGGAGGAGGAGCCTGCAGGTGGAGGAGGAGGAGCCTGCAGGTGGAGGAGGAGGAGCCTGCAGGTGGAGGAGGAGGCGCCCTACAGGTGGAGGAGGAGGTGCCTGCAGGTAGAGGAGGAGGAGCCTGCAGGTGGAGGAGGAGGAGTCTGCAGGTGGAGGAGGAGGCGCCCTGCAGGTAGAGGAGGAGGAGCCTGCAGGTGGAGGAGGAGGAGCCTGCAGGTGGAGGAGGAGGCGCCCTACAGGTGGGGGAGGAGGAGCCTGCAGGTGGAGGAGGAGGAGCCTGCAGGTGGAGGAGGAGGCGCCCTACAGGTGGAGGAGTTTCAGGAGAGGATAGAGAGGATGTCCCCTTTAGTTTTCATGATTTTATTTATATAAAAATAAAATGATGATAATAAAAATAAGATTTATGCTTAAACCTCTTTTCTTTTTTTTGTACTATAAACTACACTGCAAAAACGATCAAGAAATAAGTTATAATGTCTTAAATTTTGTGTATTTACCCTTAATTTGAGTAGGTAAATATGATTATTTGGAATGAGATTTTTTACTCTGAAAATAAGATAATTAGATAATATGCACATGTAAATTGTCTCGTTCCATTGGCAAAGTGTCTCAATTACCGCTTCAGTTTAAGAAAAATTTCACTTATTTTAGGAAAAAATGACTTATTTAGATGTACATTTTTTGCAGTGTAAAAACTGATGGGTCGCCATCCTCCACCCTCAGCTCAGGGATTAACAGCACCAGCCTCCTACCGGAGGGGATGAGACTCGTCTCTGTGTCCTTTCAGTATCAGCGATGTCTCGGCACTGAGGGAGTCTGTGTTTGGCGTCCTGGATCGAGTCCAGAGGCTGCAGGACGCGCTGAAGGTTGGAGAGAATTCAGATTTTTATCTCAATCATTTAGTCGGTTTTTAAGCTTCCGGTTTAGAGGCAGGAATCATTGCAGCTTGGTGGATGGAAGCAGACATCAGCTGGTTTAAATGTTCAGAGTTCAACTTCTACAGGAGAAGAATATTTATTCTGCTGCAAGAAATTATTAATTAAAGATCAAATGCAGTTAAATAATCATGCAATAAAGTCCCTCATACAAACAGTAATTATATTATTATTATCATATTGTGAAATGCCAAATATGGAGCTCCTCTATAAAAATTCTACATTTTTACTAAAATATTTAAATTCATACAAATATTTATATTAAATTTATTTTATTCAGTTTTTAGAGCATATTTGAACGTTCGTTTTTATACCAATGGTTAAAAGCTTAGACTGTTTTTGAAGTAAATTTCCAATAGTTAATGTGATCTGATTTTGTAATATGAATTTTCAGTTTTATTCTAGTTTTACAGAGTGTATAATTATAAAGGTAATATTCTTTCACTATTTTATTTACTAAACTTTTAGTCTCTTTAAAGCTACAGAGGGTGATCTTTTATTTCTGGGTGGATCATCTATATAATTGGTCCTCCTACTTGTCAGTCATTCCGGTGATATGTTTACGTAAGGCCGTCCTACGTTCTCGTCCCGTTAGCTATCTTTTTCTCACTAGGTCAAAAGTGTCTATGAAGTGAATGAGAAGAAAAGAAAGGCCTCAGACATATCACACTCTTTGCACGGAGGGCTCCCCTCGCAAAGCATTCTGGGATATATCTGCATTCTTGGATTTGCTGTCACAGCGGTCTGCTGTCGCCATAGGCTGCACCGACTAAAAACAGAGATGGCGCAGGCGCCGCGCAGTGGAGGAGGAGTTACGTGACCAACGGGGAGCAAAAAATTAGTGATCATCTATTCGCACCTTGTGAATTTAGAAAGCTAAAGGGGGGGGGGGGGGGGGGGGGGGGGGGGGGGGGGGCATTTCTTCCAAGAAATAAGGTTCAAATTTATTTACTTTCCTCTGACGGAGAGATAGAGCTCTCTGACTGCAGCATTTCATTAGATACATTTATACCGTACAAAATCCCACACACAGTCTCCCCACAGGGGAAGCAACCCACCCCCTGCATAAAGAACTTTCTCACACTTGAAAATTTGGTTATTTCCAAGAAAAAAACACAACACATATAAACACTCACACTAGAAAAAATTGAAAGCTAGATAAGAAGTTTTTTCTTAAAATAAGGGCATTTTATCTTGGATTGAGGAGATAAAAGATAAATTTTGCCAATGGAATGAGACAATTTACACTTAAGATTAGAAAACAAAATTACATTGTCTTATTTCAAGTGCATATTATCTAATTATCTTATTTTAAGAGTAAAAATACTCATTCCATTGGCAAACTGTCTCATTTACCTACTCAAATTAGGGATAAATACACTAAATTTAAGAAATGTTTTACTTATTTCTAGATCGTTTTTCCAGTGCAGAACAGGTCCCCTGTTCACGGCATGAAGGAGGCTGTGTGAACTCATTCTTATCTCTCATGAACCTCCAGGCTCCAGCCTGCTCTGCAGACCTAGAACCAGAACTAAACATGGAGAAGCAGCATTTAGTTCCTATGCTCCACTTATCTGGAACAAACTTCCAGAAAACTGTAAAAGTGCAGAAAGCCTGAGTTCCTTTAAATCAAGACTAAAAACACATTAGTTTAGGATTGCCTTCCACTGTTCTAGTTAAACAGTTCAACTAAAACATATTTTCTTTAAATTAATCATTTCAAAAGCATTACCATTAGTATAATAATAAAGAATATACATACAAAATAAAAGATAACTTTTCTTTTTGGGGAGCAGAAAGGCAGTTCAGGTTTTTTTTCCACCTGTAAACCAAAAGACCTCGCATAGGAACGTGAGGCTCTCTCTAAGGGTGAGAGGAAGGCTGTAGGTGCCACCAGAAGGCCTTTAATTTTACTGAGACGTCGGTAATCTAGAGTGGGATCCCCCCAGTTATCCAGGTCGGCACCAGAGGATGGGTGTGTATCCGGCAGAGTTAAATTACCTGTAGATAATGGGAAAGGTTTTGCAGTTCTATGGTAGTAGAACAAAAGGCAAGGTTCTGGGGAATTGTCAACTGCACAAGGAGAAATTTTTGATCAAATGCTAACCCAACTGTTTTTAATATTCTTTTTTGTTTCTGCATTATTTTTTTTAATTCATTTTTTATTTTTTCCTACTTGCTTTGATTCTGTTTTATCTTCTTGTATTTTAATCATGTAAAGCACTTTGCATTGTCTTTGTACCGAATTGTGCTATACAAATAAATTTGCCTTGCCTTGCCTTGCCTTGCCTTTACCCTTGTTTAGAGTAGGGAGGCAACTGCTTTCCGTCATCCCCACTCTACAAGACTTCTGGACAATCACCCCTCTTTAGGCAGAGGGGCACTGTTTTTTTTAAATTAATTTTCTGCTCTCACAGCGGAGTTGAGAGAAGAGCTCTCCAAATTGAGCCAGTCACAACTGATCGACAGCTTCGCAAAAATGAAGCCAAGACGCCACCGTTTAGCGTTACAGAAATGAACATCCAGCTCCCCCATCTTTCTGCCCGTGACATACACACCTCACAGGATCAGCACCATCAGCACCATCAGAGGATGGGCCCAAACAGAAATGATAAACACAGGCATGTATGTATGTAGAGGAGTTTTTTTGGTTTTTCCTTTTACAGTTACATGTTTCAAGTTTTCAGTTTTATTAAGTTCATGTTTGCTGACAGATATTTAATGAAGATAAATTGTGCCTTCATCAGTAGTGGATTAGAGATATACAGTAAAGTTCAATTCAATTCAATTCAGTTTATTTATATAGCGCCAAATTCACAACACATGTCATCTTAAGGCACTTTACAGTTCAACCAGATCATACAGTCAAATTGATACAAAGTTTTCTATCTAAGGAAAACCAGCTGATTGCATTGACTCATTGACTCAAATACAATCCCTCACACTAAGCATGCTTGCAGCGACAGTGGAGAGGAAAAACTCCCTTTTAACAGGAAGAAACCTCCAGCAGAACCAGGCTCAGTGTGAGCGGCCATCTGCTGAGGCCCACTGGGGTTCAAGGAGACAGAAGCAGAGATACAAAAAGCAGCTGTAAAGGCGGCCCCGTCCAGGAAACACACAGCCAGGCAGACGAGCTCCAAGGCAGCTCCCATGCCAGAGGATGAAGAGAGCACATCCACCCAGCCACGGCCAGAGAAACAGGACCACACTGGAAAACAGGCCGATCTCCAACATCTACAAACAAGGGTGTTGGTGGAAGCAGCACAGCACAGGTCATCATAGTGGGAGATTTTAACATCCATGCTGACATTGAAGGCGATAGCTTAAGAGCAGCCTTTAATGCTATCTTAGACACTATTGGCTTTGTTCAAAATGTGAATAGTCCCACACATTCTCATCTTCATACTTTGGATCTTGTGCTGACATACGGCATAGAATGTGAAGAAATAACAGTATTTCCTCACAACCCTGTCCTCTCTGACCACTTTCTAATAACCTTCAGGATTACTTTAACAGAGTTCTCCTCCCCCAAAAGAAGGTTCAATTTTAGTAGATCTTTATCAGATAGTGCAGTTATAAATTTTAAAGAATCTGCTTCACTTTCTCTCTCCTCTGTGTCGCTGAGCAGTGCTGCAGAGTGCAAAAGCATAGCTTATTCCCCTTCACAGGTTGATGATTTTGTTGATGGGGTTGCTAGTTCTCTGCGTACTGCCTTAGACAACGCAGCTCCCTTGAAAATGAAAACCGTTGAAAATAGAAAGCTTGCTCCTTGGTCTAATGCAGAGCTGCGTACTTTGAAGCAAAATGCTAGGAAACTGGAGAGAAAATATCGCTCCACAGGCCTGCAGGAGTCCTTCCTAGTCTGGAAAAATGGTTTACTGCTGTATAAGAGGACCCTTTGTAAAGCAAGAGCAGCATACTTCTCCTCATTAATAGAGGAGAATAAGAATAATCCTAGATTTCTTTTTAATACAGTTGCCAAACTCACCCAGAGCCATAGCTCTGTTGAACCGTCCATTCCACCTGCTCTTAGCAGCAATGATTTTATGGGATTCTTTATAAATAAGATTGATCTTATTAAAAATAAGATCATTAGCACTCCTCTATCCGCGATTGTACCTGAGGTAGTCATGGAATCTGAACCGGGTTTAGACTGCTTTGATCCAGTTGAACTTTCTGAATAAGCAAAATTATTGTCTTCATCTAAGCCTTCAACTTGTATGTTAGATCCAGTTCCAACCAGGTTATTTAAGGAGGTATTCCCTTTGATCTCCTCCTCCATTTTAGATGTGATTAATCTATCTCTGTTACAGGGATATGTACCTAAAGCTTTTAAGGTTGCTGTAATTAAACCTCTGCTTAAGAAACCGTCTCTTGACCCAGATGACTTGGTTAATTATAGACCTATATCCAATCTTCCTTTCTTATCCAAAATTCTTGAGAAAGTAGTTGCCAAACAAGTTTGCGACCACTTACACCATAATGAACTTTTTGAAGAGTTTCAGTCTGGCTTTAGAGCTCATCATAGCACTGAAACAGCTCTGGTGAAAGTCACTAATGATATTCTCATGGCCTCAGATAATGGACTTGTATCTGTGCTCGTCCTGTTGGATCTTAGTGCTGCATTTGATACAGTTGACCATAATATTCTTTTAGAAAGACTTGAATATTTTGTTGGAATTCAAGGAACAGCACTAGACTGGTTTAAATCTTATCTATCTGATCGAATTCAGTTTGTTTATGTTAATGATAGATCTTCAACACGCTCAAAGGTTACCTGTGGAGTACCACAGGGATCAGTGCTAGGACCAATTCTCTTTACTTTATACATGCTCCCAATTGGTAGAGTTATTAGACAGCATGGGATTAATTTCCACTGTTATGCTGATGATACCCAGCTATATCTGTCTATAATCCAGATGAAGCTAACCCATTACATAGATTACAGGCATGTCTGAAGACATAAAAACCTGGATGACTCTTAACTTTCTGCTTCTGAATGCAGACAAAACAGAAGTTATAGTCTTTGGACCAGAGTCTCTGAAAAAGAAGCTGATTAGCCAGTCACTTCATTTGGATGGGATTAAACTGATTTCAGATAATAAAGTAAAAAATCTTGGTGTTATTTTTGATCAGGACCTGTCATTTAAATCCCAGATCAAAGAGGTTTCCAGAATTTCCTTCTTTCATCTGAGGAACATTGCAAAAATGAGAAATCTCCTGTCCAGGGGTGATGCTGAGAAACTAGTCCATGCATTTGTTACTTCAAGGCTGGACTATTGTAATTCTTTACTATCAGGAAGTCCACAAACTGTAGTTAAAAGCCTTCAGCTGATCCAAAATGCTGCAGCCAGAGTTCTGATGAAAATGAAAAAGAGAGATCATATCTCTCCTATCCTGGCTTCTCTTCATTGGCTTCCTGTTAAATCAAGAATAGAATTTAAAATCCTCCTTCTCACATATAAAGCCTTAAACGGCCAAGCTCCATCTGATATCAGAGATCTGATTGTTCCTTATGTTCCTAACAGAGCACTTCGCTCTCAATCTGCAGGTTTACTAGTGGTTCCTAGAATTTCTAAAAGTAGAATGGGAGGCAGATCTTTTAGTTCTCAGGCTCCTCTCCTGTGGAACCAACTACCAGTTTTAGTCCGTGAGGCAGACACCCTGTCTACTTTTAAGGCTAGGCTTAAAACTTTCCTTTTTGATAAAGCTTCTAGTTAGGGTGGCTCAGGTTATCCTGAGCTATCTCTATAGTTCTGCTGCTATAGGCTTAGACTTTTGGAGGACATAGGGACCCCCATTTCATCATTCTGCTTCATTCTATCTCTATTCTCCCACTCTGCAGAATCTGTTAGTTCAATCTCTAACCTTCTGCTCTCTCTGCTTTTCCTCATAGTAGCTTCATCTGGTCTGTTCCTGTTTGGCTGTGACGTCATCCAGGAAAGAAACATCAGCTGTGCTGCTTCCACCAACACCCTTGTTTGTAGATGTTGGAGATCGGCCTGTTTTCCAGTGTGGTCCTGTTTCTCTGGCCGTGGCTGGGTGGATGTGCTCTCTTCATCCTCTGGCATGGGAGCTGGCTCGGAGCTCGTCTGCCTGGCTGTGTGTTTCCTGGACGGGGCCGCCTTTCACAGCTGCTTTTTGTATCTCTGCTTCTGTCTCCTTGAACCCCAGTGGGCCTCAGCAGATGGCCGCTCACACTGAGCCTGGTTCTGCTGGAGGTTTCTTCCTGTTAAAAGGGAGTTTTTCCTCTCCACTGTCGCTACAAGCATGCTTAGTGTGAGGGATTGTATTTGAGTCAATGAGTCGATGCAATCAACTGGTTTTCCTTAGATAGAAAACTTTGTATCAATTTGACTGTATGATCTGGTTGAACTGTAAAGTGCCTTGAGATGACATGTGTTGTGAATTTGGCGCTATATAAATAAACTGAATTGAATTGAATTGATGTTTCTTTCCTGGATGACGTCACAGCCAAACAGGAACAGACGAGGCAAAGCTACTCTGAGGAAAAGCAGAGAGAGCAGAAGGTTAGAGATTGAACAAACAGATTCTGCAGAATAGGAGAACAGAGAGAGAATGAAGCAGAATGATGAAATGGGGGTCCCTATGTCCTCCAAAAGTCTAAGCCTATAGCAGCATAACTTTAAAGACAGCTCAGGATAACCTGAGCCACCCGAACTATAAGCTTTAAGTTCACAAATGGGCCAATTCAATTCAGTTTGGTTCAGGTAGATATTTAACGATGCAGAAAATAACGATCTGATTGTACAATTTATAACGCTTTATAATAATAAATAAGTGCTATAAAATATTTGCTCATGTGCTTGCATTAATTATCTGTCCCTAGTATTGGGTCAGCTGACGTCAAAAACCCCAGAAACACAAAGGGACCCCCAGAGCAAAGGTGCCTCAGAGGAGAGACGGCCCAGAGCAAATCCAACGGCCGCACGCCATGCTGAAGCCCCCAGGATCCGCGGGGACGAGCCCACGGGCTCCGCTGGCAGCCAGCCACCCCGAAGTGGAACCGGCCATGGGCCCCGAGCATCCACCCCCAAACAACAAGCACGGGGGTCAGGATGGGGAAATGGGTTTCTTATCTGTACTATTCAGCTGCATGTCTCCTGTTAAATAATTCATAATTTACAGACTCTAACAGGAAGTGCAAACAGTTCCTGTAGGAACTAAAGAGAAGAGGAACTGATAAACAGCTCTGACAACTAATAAAGAACGAGTTCATTCTGCTGGTTGTATGAAAACAGCCTCTAAATGAGGAGCTGAAACCCATCGTTCCACTTCAGGAACCAGAGATACACGAAGCTTCTGCTTCTCTCCAGGTCCACACACCAAAACCCAAAACCCTCGCACATTTCATTAAACAGGTTTAAACAATTCAAGAGAAAAAAATTGACTTTGTTGGATATTTTTCTCTTTGTTCTACTTCTTCCAAAAAATATGGATCTGACTGAGCAAAACACACAACGCTGCTGTGTTCAGGTTACAATCCAGCTTCCTTTCTGCACCGTAGAGGATGTAAATGCTACACAGCTAAAGCTTTCCATAAGGAACCATGTGGTTCTACCTGCTGATGAACGGCCATTCTTTCTGAGGGATCAAAGATCATGGCGGTCCAGCTCAGATTGCTCTATGAGATTCCTCCAGATTCCTTGGATGGCATAATAACGCTCAGTGAGGAGAACATATTAAAACGCCTTCTAAATATCTTGTAAAAGTCTAATTGTTGAAATAATTATGTATAAGATACTTAATGTTTGTTCTTATAATGTATAATGTGTGACATATTACTGTTCCAGAGAGGTGTTGCACAAGCAGTATAGGTCAACTATCAGGAAGTATTGCTCAAGCTTAACGAAACCAAGAGGTTCTTGGACCATTTGACCGCAAGACATTAAAATGCAAATTGACCTGTTCACTGAGGCTGCAAATTGAATTGTATTTCTTGTTCCCTATTCTTTAGCGCAACCTCAGCCTGTGTAACTAGGGACCCCCCCCCCCCGACTTTAATAAATAGCGAGGAGAAAGCTGAAGACCGGCAGAGTGGGTTGGAGATTTGTAAACTCTGCAGTCTCTTCCTACTCTCCTCGCGAGTAAAACTAAATTAATTGTCTCTGTGCCTTCTTTCTTTCCCTGTATGTATGTATGATGTTTTAGGTTCTTAGACCTGACACTAATCATTAGTATAAACAAGACAGCAAGCTGAAATATCAAAGGGAACAGAAGATAAATCAGTGCACCAGCCTCTCTAGTAATATTGTGAGGATCTCCTGGATCCTAAAGTCTTTCCAGTCCAGAAGGAATCCGTCTAAAGTGCTCTGGGTCTAAGGTAGCCTCTTCAAATGGGACATCCTTGATGTGGAAATGCTCTTTTCCTCACATGAAGCTCTGCCTGAGGAATCTCTCCATGGTGGAGAAGATTTTCTATTCTGCTGAACAACCAGCTGAGACATCTGACCTAAATATCTCTAATCTGCAAATGAATTACTCAAAGGGTGATAAAAGGTGAGAGTGTGGAGAGGCTGAAATGTTCAAGTTGAGCAGAAGCGATGCGGAGTCAGCAAAAATTGGATTTGGGATTTCCATCCTCCTGTATACGCCTGCTCAGACCTCTCTGATATCCTTTCAGTTCTTCCGTATTTCTAGTAATTTCTCCTACCTTAATGGATGCAAATATCACGGCTGCTCAGAAATGGCACTTTTTTTGTCCGACACAATCGTTGAGCACACCTGCTTCCAGGTGTGCAGCTGACAGATGTGCACCTGACTGTGACAGGTTCCTCGTTGCAACAAGAGGAAACATCTGATCTTCCCTCATTCATGTCCTGGAAATTTCCTGTATTCTGTGATTTTCCTCTCTCCATTTCTAACCGCCATCTTTCAATTTTTTCTTGCAAAAAAATAAAATATGTTTTTTTGTTTAGAATTATGAAAAAAAACGTATATAATATGAATAATAAACACATCAAATTGAATAAATGAAAATAAATTTAACTTGACAAAACAAATAATTTATAAGATATATATATATATATATATATATATATATATATATAGAAATAAGTAAAAATGTCTCAAATTAAGGGTATTTACCCTTAATTTAAGTAAAAATAAGATAATCTGCCAATAGAATGAGGATGTTTACTCTTAAAACAAGATGATTAATTAGATAATCGGAACTGGAAACTAGACACATTTCTTATTTTTTCTTATTTCAATGTAAATTGTTTTTTGCATTGACCAAGTGTCTCACTTACCTCCTCAATACACGAAAAAATGCACTTATTTTAACAATAAATGACTTATTGAGATCTACTTTTTTTGCTGTGTTGATTAAAGTGGGAAATTATCAGATTATCTCTGGACTAAATCCAGACTATGACACAGTGACCTGATTTAGCCTAAAAACCAACGTCTAACTGACGTCTGGTGTTATGGGGGTTAATTTGTCTGGGATAGTTTGTTTTTCTTTTTAAGTATATATTTTTTAAACCAAAACTTAAAATCAATATTTTATTTTACAAAATTATAATTTAGTAAATGTGTATTTATCGTTACTCTTAGTTTTTTGTTATTTTGATTAAAAGAAAAGTCGCTCATATTCAGAATCCAAACTTCTGAAAGTTCTTTAAATCTGAAATGATTCCATCCTGTTCAATAAATGATCAGTGTTTTTAATTCAGAGTAATTTTCATGTGAATGTGCTTTACTGGAGGCATACATGTTTGTCAAAGAACACTACTGCCACCTACTGGTTAGTGACATTGTCACGGTGCGGTATCGGCTGTTGATCAAGTCCCAGTGCTGTATCTGGTGTTTGTTACAACGCGCTATTATCCAAGTCATCTTGAAAACATTCTTCTTCCAAATGTTGGCTACATATTACGTGTTTTTTCTCTGGCCAGAAGTTCGATGGCAAATCCTCCCTCTTCAAGTTGGCGATCCAACGACCAACCCGTCCGTGGAGGATCAGGAATCAGAAAGGTGGAATAACTCTTTTTTTCACTTTTACCCGATGTATTCCAGCATCCAGCTGCCATGCACGTGGGCATTGTCAGTTTCACTATAGCTCTGGTGAATTTCAATGGTGAAGTCCTCTGGAAATCTTCAATAATTGTTGTTGATTGCAGATGTGTCTAGTAGTTCCCATTGATTTAGCTTGTAAAGCGGGGAGAATGGCGCTAGGCTAACCGCACCGTGACGTCACTGCTGGAAGATGGCATGAGGGAGGGGCTACTAGATTTGGGCAAAGATGGCCGCTCCCAGACTCAGTGATCGCGACTAAAATTATCATTAAATTTTTTTACTGATTGATGGTAAATTCATTAATCAACTTGAACGTATTAGTTTGAGGTATAAATAATGATCCATTGATTATTCCTCACTATCCGGACTTTTCCTTTAATAGAGGGAATTGATCATTTTCTTTATTGGGAGGGTGTGCAAACTTTCAAGCACAACTGTATGACAGAATGAAAGTTATTTTATTAAATAAGATTCTTGGACATGATCATGTCTGGACTGAGAGCAGCTGAGCTGCCATGGAGCTCATAGTCTAAAGGAGCTGCTATCTGGTCTATATTTGTTTAATTAATCATGGAAGGAAAACCAAGACTAATAAAGAGTTAGAGAAGAGCAGGAACCCACAGTAGAAAATCAACATTTAATCTACAGTTAGTTCGACAGGCAAAGTAGAGATATGATCGTTCCAAACAGGTCTTTAGGCACAGGGACATACATTTAAAAATAGCATATATCATAGCATATATTATTCTATGGAGCATAAAGGCTTTTTAACGCAACAACATAAGCACTTCATCGTCGGCTGTACAAAAATACATCTAAATCTCTCTTTATCTGCACTTTTAGGTGTTATGTGTGTGTGTGTGTGTTCACATGTATGAATGCATTTGTGTTTATGTGTGGACCATGTGTCCTCCTGCAGCAGCAGCTCAGCCGAAGTCGATGCGCGGCCGGTACTCCAGGACCATGGGGTACGTCTGATGAACAGAGGAGAATCAACACGTTACTTTAGAAAGATATGAAACTAAACTGATGTGGGTGGGGAGGGAAATCAGCGGTCAGAAACGTAACTATTTATATGCAAACTATAGAACATAGAAAGAAAAAAATAGAATAGATTGGAAGTGGAAGTTTGCAAATATAGAGTATAAATTATGAAAATGCAGGAATAACAGAGAGAAAAAAGTACAATACTGTCAACAAGAAAGTAAAACTGAGTTTGAAGATTGAAACGAAATATATAAAAAGGTGCATTAAAAAAACAAAAATTAACATGAGACTGAAACAATATTGTCAGGACTCCTGTCTGTTTTTTGTCTTTGCCTCTCGGCAGGAAGTCATCCTGCAAACTGGATTTCTCGGACCTTCTCTCCCTGGAAGGATCAACTGAGCTTCAAACTGAGCTGGGGTTACAAACAGGAGGTTTGGATCCACTTTCCCCAAGAGATCGTTTGAGCTTCATACTGAGAAAGGGAATTATCTAAACTACGACCCGTTCAAGTACCGCAGGAAATCTGAGTGGCAGTCAGTTTCTCCGTTCACCAACTATCAATTGCATCCTGGGTAAACCCTGTTCCGCCCTCCACCGAATCAGACAAACACTGGAACCACGGCACACAGACAGGAGTCAAGGATTCTACAACTTCTCTGGAAATGTCGGCAACCAAAACCTCTTCCGCAAGTTCACGAGTCAAATTCCCCACAGAGCCTGAACTAACCGCTGTGTCTTCCCCTCACTTTACAGTTCCAGTTGAACAGTGTTCAGAACAACACTTCTCCCTCTGCTAAACCCGTTAAACCTTTTCCCTGGTCTCTCTGTTCGGTTTTCTGCATTTGGGTCTGAACTTTGTAACATCATGACAAATATAAAACCAGAAGAGGTGTAAAACTGGTGGAGCATATTGGGAGTAGTGGTGGTTATAATCTACCAGCTGCTGGAAGGATCTCAGATAGGATCTCTACCTGGCACATAAGGCTGCAGCTGGCTGCACTGCAAAAACTGCAATATTAGTCATTTTTAATAACATGTTTTTCCCTTTATTTTAAAGAGTTTGGTGAGAAAATTGTTCAGATAAGATAATTTATGCTCAAAATAATAATTAAATCTCCTTTACCTAATGACAAGTGCGTAATATTTCTTTATTTTAAGTGCAAAACTACAAACCTAAAATCTCTTACCTGCTGAAATTAAAGGCAAACACACATTATATATTATTTTAGAAATATTTACTGTAATTAAATATTTCGCAAATGAATTATTCTGTTGATTATTTTTTCAAATGAATCGATTAATAATCGATTCCTTAAAGATTTTTTTATGAAATTAAACGATGTAAAACTAAAATATTACCATTTGAGGAGTTCTAGATAGAGCATATTGACAGGAAAAAACCTTTTTTAAAATAATAAATGTAAAATGTCTCCTGGATCAGTTAAAGGTGAAGTGAGGATCAGCCGACCGCTTCTAAGAATCATTGGACCATAACGCTAAATCTAGACAGGAGTTTAGATTAGCAGGTGTTGCGTGAACAACAATCACCAACATTCACTGAGATCTCATCTGTCAGACCGACACAAAGTGGAGCAGAACTGATTTTTGCCTCCGTCTTCAGTCAGTCTTTAAATCTGATACTTTTAGAGATCAACCAACTTTCCTGAGAAACAGTCAGTCAGCAACCGGAGTCCAGCTGTTTGTCGTTTCATCTGAGTCTAACTGTAGCTGCTCTGTTTCTAGACTGAAGAGATCATCTCCCAAAGCTGCGTTCAACCATCTGCTGAACGTGGAGAGAGGACGGACGGACTGCAGACATACAAAGACATGGACGCCCATCAAATGTCTCTATGGAAGAGTGGCAGGAAAAAGTAGCTGAGGAAAGAAAACCAGAAGTCCTTTCTGCAGTTTACTGCAAACCAGTGAGGAGACACGGCGAGAAGGGATTCCAAGCGCAATGCCCTGACCACAAGGCCGCCACTCCCCAAAGAGAAGGACCCACACCGACAGCTCATTCCCCCCCTGCTGGTAACGAACCCAGGCTTCCTGTTTGCAGGACGGGTCACTACCTAGCCAGCCGCATCTGCTCTGTATCAGCCGAGACAGGAAAGCTGGTCATAGGTAATGGAAGATGGATGGAGTTTAATCCAGACCAACCCTGGAAGAAAAGCTATTAGTCTGCAGACGACTGGAGAGGAGGTTCACCTTCCAGCCTGAGACTCATTTTAAGAAAAAATGACTTAACTAGATTTCAATTTCTTCCAGGGTGGAAATAAGTGCATTTGTTCTTAGATTGAGGAGAAAAAAGAGACATTTTGCCAATAGAACAAGCGAATTTACACTTAAAATAAGAAAACACAATTGCATTGTCTTATTTCAAGAGCATATTATCTAATCATCTTATTTTAAGAGTAAAAATACTCATTCCATTGGCAAACTATCTCATTTACCTTCTCAGATTAAGGATAAAGACACTTCGTTTAAGACATTTTTACTTATTTCTAAATCATTTTTCCAGTGCAACATGTTAGAACACTACAAAAACGATCAAGAAATAAGTAAAAATGTCTAAAATTAAGTGTTTTCAGCCGTAATTTAAGTAGGTAAATGAGATAATTTGCCAATGGAATGAGTATTTTTACTCTTAAAATAAGATAATTAGATAATATGCACTTGAAATAAGACGATGCAATTGTGTTTTTTTATTTTAAATGTAAATTGTCTTGTTTGATTGGCATTTACCTCCTCAATTCAAGAGAAAAAGCACTCACCAAGTCCAGACCCAACAATCTACACTGAGGGAACAAATTCCAATTTCACTATAACATATTTTAACAACACAAACATATCTAATCCTTCCATAACTTCATCACTGCTATCTAGAAATAAGTAAAAATGTCTTAAATGAAGTGAATTTAACATTAATTATAGCTGTTAAATAAGATGATTTGCCAATGGTATGAATAGTTTTACTTTTAAAATGTGAGAATAAGATCATATTCAATAGAAATAAGACAATGCAAAAGTTTATCCATGCTTCAAATGTAAATTGTCTTGTCTCCATTGGCAAAGTGTCTCACTTACCCCTTATATTCAAGCAAAAATGCACTTATTTGAAGAAAAAAAGTACTTTTCAGATGTATTTCTGTAAAAGTTTAAAAAAACAATCCAATGGACTTGGTTTCCAAGTCCATTTTTATATTTCTTGTTTTTTTTGCAGTGATTATGAAGAACTTGTGAGAGAAGGTTCCCAGCAGAGTAGTGCTTCCAGAAAGAGCTCAACATGTTAGAAAACATGATGTTAATTCTTTACAGCTAAAGTTTTGAGACAAACTGAGATGGTTTGGACAGGAGGGACGAAGAAAGAGACCGGGGGGGGGGGGGGGGGATGCAGAAGATCAGGCTCCTCCTGTAGGGAAAAGCTGAGGAGGTGTTTAAATGAAAGGAACGGCTGAGAAGTGATTGTGTTAGGAGGAACATCTCTTCAGCTGCACCGTGAAGCCGTCTGAAATCGATGCAAACTGTTTATGACAAAGCAGCTGCAGAGAGAGGAGAGCCTCTCCGGTTCCTGGCAGCTCGGGGCTGTTGGTGCAGCAGCACACAGCTGCTCCCGTGTTGTCTGCATTCTGCTGCGTCATTCCTCTCAGGAAACAGAACACAGTCTAATGCCAGCCGAGCGCCACGGAGCCTCCGGATCGCAGACGTTTGCTTCGCATAACCTTCTGGGTCCAAATGCTTCACATCTGATGCATAAAGACGTCATCGGTTTGCTTCTCTATGAACATTTTCTTGGTCTGAAAGAGCTTTATTCTCTTAGATGTTCCCATTTCAGCCACAATAACAGCTGCTAAAATGATGCTAAACCTTTTTTTTTATATAATAAGACACTGAACCTGAGAAATTCAATCTGAAGGGAAATAAATAATACTATAATTTAAATTTATTGATCTAATATGGGAGAAATTTAACAGTGGGCTGCCATTGTTCGGCGCCTGGAGAGCAAAAGGAGGTTAAGGGTCTTTGCTAACCACAAGGTCAGGGGTAACCGATTAAAAATCAGCAGGGTCCGAATAAAGAAAATCATCAACCAGTAAAGATCCAGACACATTTTTAATTATAATCTGATACTTTAAACAGAATTTAACACTGAAATAACATGAGGTTTTTATACATCCATGTTATATATTGAATTTTATTAATAAAAAACATTAAAATAAATATATTATTCTATTTTAAAATCTGAAGAGTTTTTTGAAGTAGAGAACAACAATCGTTCAGTTTGGTTTATAGATCATTTCCTGATTCCCATATTTTCTCAAACCCCTGAACTGATGGTTTGTTATTTTCTTTCTTTTTTCTGTCTTAATGTTGGCAGTGGGCTTTAGGCTGCCCTGCAAGGCTTTAAACCTGGGTTTAACCGGAGACTAAGCCATTCTCAAGCACATATCAAGGAGCTCATTCTGAGCCTGGATCCAGATTTATTGTTGATTCTGTTCATGGTGGAGAATCCTGCTTCACAGCAGCAGGTTGAGCCAAACATCCTCTAAATGTGCAGGGTCATCTTTGAGCACGCCATTTCACTTTTCTTTCACCAGTTCACCGCAGTTCTTCCAGCAGTCCACACTTTCTCTGCTCTCTTTTTCTCATGGTCTTCTCCTTCTTTCCCATCGCCCGGCTTGCCACAGGTTTGCCTGCTGTGTCTAAAAGTAGCAGCAGCAGCAACCCAGACTGACAGCTCATTGGCTCATTTGGATCACGTGCAGCCTGGAGCCGGACGCTCCCCAGGGCTTTACCGTATTAACAGGAGAAGAGGCGCAAGTGAAATTAAGCACTGTCGTCGGACAACATGCTGTAATTTATAAATGTTTTAAATCAGGTTGGGTCCGGACCTGGACCGCTAGTCCGCTAAACACTCCCCCAAAAAAAGGACAAATCTAAAATAAAACCTAACTGCATCACTGAACACAGCCTTCAAAGTTTTTTGTATTCTAACAAAGAACCCAAACGACCCCCACTCCAAAGGGGTGGACCCGTTCATTTGTTTCAATTTACATGTTTTCAAAGCAAAACCAAGGCTTAGTATAGGAACTCCAGTAACACTGGACTGTTGCAATCCTGTTAGCTTAAGTTTAATCTCAAAATAACCCATTTACTCAGAGATAAATGATAGACTTAAATAAACCAAACATAACACATCAATTTCCAGCGACAGCAGGTTTTATACAGGAATGAGCTCTATATATATATAAATATGTATGTATATATATATATATATATATATATATATATATAATTGTCAACTATGTTAGTGATTGATGGATAAGTGAAGTATGGAGACTATAAAACATATCTTTAGCTGACAGAGAAAAGGAAATGTAAACATTTTGCATTAAAGATAAAAAAAAAACACATTTTCTGTCAATCTGCTCTATCCAGAACTCCACAAGTGAAAAAGTTTTAATTCAAAAAATTCTTTAAGAAACCTTTGACTATCCAAGATAAATTCATTTGTAAATAATCGTTAGTTGCCACCCTAGATTCATTATGGTTACTGAAGTGTTTCGACCCATGAGAGCCTCTGGATGGTGAACTATGCAGCCTAATCAGAAACTGGCTGCTACTCCTTCAGGTTTCCATGCATTAAATGCCGTTTTTCTTTCTTTCCTTATATTCTACGTTACTGGACTCCAACAAGGTTCGTTAGAGCAGCTGATCACTGGAGTAAAGCTCTTTTTCTAATTTGTTATTCTGGGCCTGAATAATGAGGCTGAACAGTAATAACTGTTCTTTACCTTCTCCCTCCCACCTTCCTGCAGCAGAAAAGGTCCCTGAGTGACAGATCTTCCCTGGATCTGAGGAGCGGCTTCCATTTTTTGGAAGTTATGTAACAGATATGAGCTCATGTGAGCACAGCTGGCTCTGACTCAGGATCTGCTGGATGAGCTCCGTCGCTAAAACTGCTTCCCTACTGTCCACAAGCAGGGGAGGTTTCAACCACGCCTGCAAATGTTAAACTCTCTACTCACAGATAAACAATACTGGACAAAGGTTTTAGCACCGGCACTCATGTCTTCAGACCCTCATTCCAAACATCTTTTGTTTATATTGGTTCTGATCCATAGTTAAGCTTCAGGTTTCTACAGTTTTTCCCTGGATTCAGCTCTTTTTAAGCCCCGTCCTCCTCCTACCAGCAGCAAACGTTCTGGGATACGTTTTGTTTTAACTACAGGCAGACAAGGTTACAAAGAGAATAAAGTTTAGAAAATAGTTTCTTACACTTTTTCAAACTTTAGGAACACCAAATACCAGAACCTTTGCTGAAACATTCAGACCTAAATGAACCTCAATCAGAAGATGGTTTTTTTCTGGTCATGAATGCTGTTCCTGGATTCCTTGTCGGGATTCTGCCATTTCAGGACTTTTTAGTTCTGTTAAAGTTTCTTTCTGAGTTTTCAGCGACACTTTGATTTATGTCATTCTGTTTTTTGGTCATTGGTTTATTTTCCATTTTGTGTCATTCTAGTTGTTTTCTAGTTATATTTAAACAGTGTTGTAATTTTTGAGTTACTCTCGGTCGCCCTCTTGTGCCAGTCTGCTCTTCCCTAGCTCCCTTCTAGTTACTTCTATCCACATCTGCTCCCTATTAGCTAATTAGCCCATTCTTTGTCCTGTCCCATATATACACCTCCTGTGTAGTTCCTTATTGCTGGATTCTCTTCATTACTTCACTCCTCATGTATGTTCCTCCACCTTCCTGGTGTCTCCTAGTTTTGGTTACCTGTTTATTATTCTTGGATTTGTGCCTCTGTTACATCTACATCTAAATTAAATCTGTAAGAAATCATCTCTGCATTTGTAATTTCTTAGTTCAATCTCTACCGTTAGTCTCTCACTGCCATCAACACCTTTGTTTCTAGATGTTGGAGCTTGGCCTGTTTTCCAGTGTAGTCCTGTTTCTCTGACTGGATCATCCTCTGATATGGGAGTTGGCTTTGAATCAATCTAACTGGATAATCTGGTTAACTGTAAATTGCCTTGAGATGGGATGTGTTGCTAATTGGCACTACAGAGATAAGCTGAATTGGATTTGGGTCCTCAGCCAATTTCTATCAAACCTCACATTTCTGGGCCTCATGTGGTTTTAAATTAAAACCAGACAGAGAAACGGTTCAGCACTGCAAAACAATGATCTAGAAATAAGTTTAAAAATTCTTAAATTAAGTGTATTTAGCCTTAATATGAGCAGTTAAATAAGATGATCTGCCATTGGAATTAGTTTTTTTAACTCTTAAAATAAGATAATTAGGTAATATGCACTTGAAATAAGATAATGCAGCTATTTTTTTTAAATTACTTTATATGTAAATTATCTTGTTCCATTGGCAGGGTGTCTCAATTACCTCCTCAATTGAATTCCAAAAAAAGTTTAAAAAACAATCCACTGGACTTTGTTTCCAAGCTTGAAAACGTTTCGCTTTTTCAATTGAAAATGTCAGGAATAGCGTCAAGTTCGAGGCTTCATACAGTAGCTAAACAAGCCCTTGTTTTTGTTTTTGAAAACATGCAAATTGCAACGGAACGAACAGGTCCACCCCGTTCCTGGATGGGAAGTAAAACGTCTTCAAACCTGGAAAAAAAGTCCAGTGGATTGTTTTTTAATGACTATGACCTGGATGACTGAATGCACTGGAAAAAACAAAATCTAGATAAGTAATTTATTCATAAAATAAGTACATTTATTCTTGGATTGAGGAGGAAAAAGGGACATTTTGCCAATGGAACAAGACAACTTCCACTTAAAATCAGAAAACACAGTTGCATTGTCTTATTTCAAGTGCAAGTTATCTAATTATCTTATTTTAAGAGTAAAAATACTCATTCCACTGGGAAACTTTCTAATTTACCTACTAAAATTAAGGGAAAATACACTTAATTTAGGAAATGTTAACTTATTTCTAGATCGTTTTTCCAGTGTTTAATGCAGCTAAAAGGCTCCTCAAGAACTCCATAGTGAAGCTAGGCTAGAGCGTAGCTTTTTTTATTTTGTTGTCAGTAACAATAAAGGATTTATCCAGACAGCCAGGTATCATCAGCATACGGTGCTACTTTCTGTTCATTAAGAAGCATCAGTTTATGCAAACTGCTCCGTCAGCACCAGCTTAGACAACCAGCCAATCAAACAAACTGGTTACGGTTCTGATGTTTCACATCTAAGTACAACGTAGTGGACTTCAAGCTAGTAGTTGTTAGGGTAGAACCGGGCCTGTATAATCTGTAGAAATGGAAAGCATCTTTCTCTAGATTAACACCTGGAATCAAACCGTTCTTCCTGCGGAAGCTGCTGTGACACTGAACACAGAAGCAACTCCTCAGCCAATCGTTAACTTCCGCCGGCGTCACCACAAACTTTCACTGAAAGCCTCTAAATCAAACTGCATGATGAGGAAATATGAAAAAAGGGAACTGCTGCAACATCGGCATCCAAGCTGCACACATGCGCAGCCCTTCTGCACAGATGCGTTCATACTCAAGCATGCACACGCACTCAGCCGAACAGGAAGTGAAGGAGAATGCCTTACGTTCTCCCCGTGCAGCCTCCACCGGGTCATGTAGATGAACTCTAGAGTGTGATCTCTGCCCATGATTTCCCCGTTACACAGAACGTCCAGCTGGAAGATCGAACCAGAAGGATGGAGATCAGTTTGAATCTGAGAGAAAAGATGTTTGCAGGTTGAATAATAACGACTCAAAGATGAGGAGAGGGGAAATTAGTTTAGGTCATGAGTGGGAGGCTGCTCTGAATATGTTAGACGTGTGAAAGCAGGAGTTACCCTGCTTTCAGATGTGATTGAAATCACAGAGTCACATGACATATCACACAGAACCATGGCTGACTTACTGGCACCACTGTTCAGTCCAGCCCCTGCTTATTCATAACTTAGCATTTAGTTTCTGCCTGCTTCCTGGAAAAGAAGGGTCACCTTCTTGAAACGGAGTATCTTACAATTATTTATAGGTTACCATCTAGAACTTACAGGCTACTTTTAGGAACTCAGGAAGCTGCATTGTGAGGTAACCTGTTACTTCTCTGGAACTTAAAGGGTCAGAGGTTGTTTGCCTACAGGTTAAAAGAAACTCCTGAGCGACGAGTCAACCTCCTTTTACAGCATAAACTCCAGAATAGTAGAAAGATACTTCTGGAAAAGTACCTTACTTGTTCTGGGAAGTTCCAGAAGAGTAACCTGAAAGCTAAGGGAAAGTATCTTCTGTTGTCACTTTGAAAATGTAACATTCAGAAAGTATTGTGGTAGTTCTACTAGAATAAACAGTAAATCCTGTATGTTAGTTGTACGCACCACAATTTAACTTATGTAGGCTACTGATAGCAAAGTTCTAGGAAGTACTGCATGGGCTCTAGGACAGGGGTCGGCAACCAGCGGCTCCAGGGCCACATGCTTCTCTTTAATGTCTCCCTTGTGTCCGTGGAGTTTTTTCAAAAATGTATGAAAATGGAAAAAAGATGGATTTTTTGGGGGGTTTGTTTGTTTGAATATGGTGTGCTAACCTGACTCCGCCAGATGGATTTACTCCGCATATCCATCTGGAAACCTTCCGTTGAAGTAATTCTGGGAAGGGGCGAAAATACTGGTTAGCTGATTGGCCTATGTTGGTGATAGACGGGCCAAATAAACCGATCAGATAAACGAAGCATATGACGTACTAACAGAGCGACGACGAAAACACAACCACAAGCCAGGCTACTCTTGCCGAAACCAGTCGGGAGAAGAGCAAAAACATCTTTTCCTCTGAGAAAAGCCTCCAGAGCAGTGTTTTGCTCTTCTTTCAGTGAAGAAATACTCTGTAATTCCGATAAAACTTGCTCGATAGCCACGCTAACGCTAGTTTCATCGGCTGAAGCCGCCATGTTCTTTAGACTGAACTGTCGCGCTTCTCGTTGCGTCACACCTCAACCCGCCTCAAAGCCAACGCTGATTGGACGTTCGTTTGGTGAACGGCTCCAAATTTTCTTTAACGGAGAGTCTCCAGACTGATCTGTGAGTGAAACCTTGAAAGCTTGCGAGATCAGGATGGTCTCACGAGGCTAATGGTGTGCAGGAGGTCAAACAAATATTCATTAAGTTTCCAATGCTGTAAAAATGTGTATAATAAATAAAACACATAAACAATAAACGTAAACAAAGGTTTGCGTCATAGCCTACGACACACGTTTCAGCGCGGCGCGGTGCCAGGCAGGTGGCTGTATAGCAGCGGGTGTGTCTTTGGCCATCGATCCCAAAGGGAAAAAAAGGAAGATAGCTGATGAGAACAGAGGATTCAAAGCAGAATGGAGCGAATTATTTGTGTTAAAAATATTTCATTTATACTCCGTTTGTGTTTCATGGGTTGTGTTCTAATGAACTATTATGATGTATAATGTGTGATTCATCTTTTATTAACTCTAGCTTAAGATTGTTCCAGATAAAGGTCATGCAACGGACGGGTTGTGAAGGAGGCCTGAACATCCTCTATCACATGTTTCTTCTAAACATGTTTTCTTGGAACAATTCAATTGTAAAACAACCAAATGTTTTTTTTAACATATGTGCTGAGGTTTAAAGTTAAATCCTTTTGTTTCCCTTTCCTTTAGTTAAACCTCAGCTGGTGTCATTAGGGACATCCCCTTTTCTTCAATAAATGGCGAGCAGAAAGCTGAAGACTGCAGAGTGGGGTGGAGATTGTAAACTCCGCAGTCTCTTCCTACTCTCCTCGCGAGTAACTAAATTAATTGTCTCTGTGCTTTCTTTCTTACCCTGTATGTATGTATGATGTTTTAGGTGCTTAGACCTGACAATTTTCTTTCATTATCATTATCCAATGAGGAAGGGTTGCTTGCATGTTTGATTTGCAATGGGAAGTTGTCAAATAATAAAAAGAGTCAATAGGAAAGGCATTTCCAGGGAAGGCTACATATGCAGCCGATCACCAAGCTGAAAGGGAGAGAAAATGTGCGATTGCAGAACTTCTGGATAAATTACAGGAGAGCGAAGATAGATTTAAGGAGTAGATTGCATCTCCAAACTTTACTACTTTACTGCTAGTTTGGTTGCTAGCATAGAAAACCATTCAAAGATTGAACAGGTAGCGCTCTGATGAAGGGATGGGAACTTTCTTCCAGTTTTCCCACAAAAACTTCAAAATGAAAATAATAACAAATCTGATTTCTTGACTGTGTTTCTATAATTTCATCAATGCAAGCAAACCTAATAAATTAATATTGTGATGGAATTTTAACTTAAAGCACCAAATATCGTACAGCAGAGAAGTAAAATGATGTGAAATATGCTCTGATAACACAAAATATTTAAGCCCACTTACAGTAACAGCCATTAAAAATGGCTGTTCCCAGTCAAACAGCAGCTGAATGGGAGCCCACTTCCCTCCAACTCCCAGAGAAATCCCCCCAACTTCCAGCCCTATATTGCATATTTTTTTACTCTAACTCCACCCTTTCACTGAATTATAGGGAATTACAGGAGATGGTGCTTCTCTTTAGATCTTAATGTCAATAAATCATGACAGAAAGAATATTTTAGTACAAAGATTGATGTTTAAACCGGCCAAGGGCCCATCAAGAAAAGTGAGGAAATGTTGAATGTCTGCTACTGAAGTCCTTTTTTATAGTGGGCCAATAAAATTAGGTTTATAGAAGACTTTTACATTTTTTGCAGCTCTAGACAGATTTATTTTTTTTTATTTGGCTTTTTGAACAGTTGGGTTGCCGACCCCTGGTCTAGACGGTAACCTGGAAGCTCCATGAAATAATGAATGAGTTAATGGAAAGAAGGTGTTTACAACTTACCCCACGATAAAGCTCAGGTTAAGTGGAACTCAAGAGCATTTCAGAAAAAAATAAATGACGTTTCTGTTTTAAACAGCCGTTATTTTCTAGACTAACATTTCTGCACCTCTTAGCCCAAACAGCTAACTTAAGTTAAAGGCCTTTATTAGGGTTCCAAAACAGTTTAAAAACAATCAACTGGACTTTGTTTCCAAGTTTGAAGACATTTGGCTTCCCATCCAGGAAGCTTTTCAATTCAAAATGTCAGAAATAACGTTGAGCTCCAGGCTTTAAAGAGTGGGCCAAAAGCAAAGCTTAGAAAACATGCTAAATAAACCTGAGGAATGGGTCCACCCCTTTAGACCCCAATTCCAAATATAAAAAGCCTCGAACTCAACGTTATTTCTGACATTTGAATCGAAAAAGCTTCCTGTATTTGAAGCGAAACGTCTTCAAACTTCGAAACAAAGTCCAGTGGATTGTTTTTAACTTTTTGGATTGACTATGACCTGGATGACTGAGAACCTTCACCAGCTTAATTAAGGTTGCCAATTAGTAAGAATTAGCACTTCAGGCTCAAAATATTTCCTTTTAAATGGTTTGAATCTTCATATACCCCATTTACCCTACCCTTGAAAAACCGATCTGAGACCGGTCCGAGTTCAGTAACTGAGATAACTTATGGTGTGTAAATGGAAAGCAAGCTGAACCGAACCGAGCTAGACACAACCGGACCGAGCTAACTGCAGACCAGTTCCAGAGGTGGGCTCGGCTCGGTTTTTCCCTGGCTCGGTTCTCTGGTAACAAGAGCGCATGAGCAGAACGCGTCATCTCCGTCTGGCTGCACATCGCCATTCACACTCCATTCCAGCAGTTGGCGGTAATGCCCCTCCGGAAACAGAAGTAGAACAAAAACTTCTTCTTCAACTATAAACAACAATCGAAATCTTCTCCACACAGCATTTTAAATTATAACACCGAAGTACAGCAATAATAATCAAGCATAACTTTCTGAATGTGACGGGCGCCGCCATTTTGATCTGCTTGATTCCCTCCTCCTTCGTCTTCTTCTTCTTGTGTTTTATTGCGGTTGGCAAACAACTTTTGGTGCATTACCGCCACCAACTGCTTGATTTCTTCCTTCAATACTGGCAGTAATACCGCAGATCGTCACTAGGAGGCGAGGAGTCGAGTGACGTGTAAACGGTCGTCAGAACCGAGCTCGGCCTGGTTAACTGATCCGAGCTCGGACCGGTCTCGGCATGGATCGGTTTTTAAAGGGTAGAGTAAATGGGGTAATAATTTGCTGAAGTTAAACTCTTAACATCTGTTAATCTGTTTGTTAGTAAAATAGAATAAAACCCTGAAATCCAGCTGCTCTGATTTCTTTAATGACCTCATAAGAGCTCGGCAGCTTCAGTTTAAGACTGAGAAACTTCTTGATTGTTCCCACGGTGACGCGGCTGGAGCAGCGGATGAACCTCTTCATCAGATCCTGATGGGACAGAAAACACACCTCAGAGGTTAGATCCAAAACGCTGCGAGCACAGACCCAGAAACGAAACCCCTCTCACCGTCACGGTGCTCTCCCCTGACTGCCCCGTGTTGTGCAGGCAGTCCAGACAGATGGCTATCTGAGGGTCGCTCCTGTGGTAGTCTCCATCTTCACCACCGTCACCGTCATCATCAGCGCCGCCCCCCCCAGCGGCGGCGCCCTCGGGGAGCCAGGGCCGCTGATACTTCAGGTTCTCTGGAACGCAGAGGATTGGGTGAGAAGTTGTCGGAGCTCCTCTGAACCCGGCGCCACCATCAGCGTGGATCCAGCTCACCTTGGCCGTTCTCCCTAGGCTGGTTCTTCTTCCAGAACTCCACTTCTTCCTGTTCCTCTTCTAGCAGGAACAACAGATCAAAGCAAACATTTAAATGATGCCACCGGCGACAAAAGTGTTCAAAGAAACACTTCAGAGGAGCAGAAACACTAAAGCTCTTCACAGAAACTCAGCATCTCTTAAAGCGACAGTAGAAGAAGAATCTATTGAAGGCATCCATTTAGAAACTTGACTCATTTAAGACCAACAATAAAGGAGTTAATTAAAATTGTTTTTCTATAAATATGACATATAATTACTTTACTTTAAATGTGTAAATAAATAAAGAGCCAAGACGTGGTTTCAGAGGGATAACTGTTGGATTATGTTTGGGATTACAGGCTGAAATGTTTGGGGACGTCTGGTCTAGAAAGAGAGACGTCATCGTTATTCTGAGGTGGACGCAGGTGGACTTCCTCCATCATTCCTGACCCACTGCAGACAGACGGATGGAAACATCGGGTAGACTCACTTTCTCTGAGGCCAGGCACCAGCTTGAAGATGATCTCCTCCAGGGTGTTGTCCAACCTGAGACCCAGAGGACGATGGTGGGGGACAGACAGACAGGTGGGGGGTTGTATAATAAGCCTAATTAAAGGACGGACTTGAGGGAAACCAGAGAATGAAGCAGAGAGGAATCTTACCGGAGCATCTCCAGTGGGTTGGTCTCGTGGACCTGAATGCCACATTTAGGACAGTCGTTGCTCTCCTCAAAGTGCTGCACGATGCAGCTCTTACAGACTGCAAGAACCAACATGTCGCATTAGATTCAGACACAAACCACCGTCTTATGAGAGAGAAGGATTAAAGAAAACCGCTTATTTAGTGGGAGAAGAAGATTGAGAACATGAACTGCTCTGGATTGACTCTTTAAAATCCTCCAACAACAACTGTCCCCTAAAATCCTTAAAAGGGTCCCAATCAAAGACCAGTCCTCACTGGGGTCCTTGTTCTAAGCACATCCTCAGACAACAGATCATAATGGATCAGAAATCAAAGAACCAAAGCTTGCCTTTTTGGAGGCAGTCTACATTTATTAAAGAAATAAAATATCGATGCTGCTTGCCTTATTACGGAAGACGATTAGGGCCACTGGAGTCCAGGAAATACGGTACTTCCAATGACATGTTGAACATAGCTTGGTTTATTATATTTAAACAACATAATGTTTTGTTTTTTCAACTAAAGATAACTTTAATTATAAATGTCAGATTGTTCTTTATTTTATTTCCCAGGGTGCTTAGCAGTATGCTTTTGTATCCTCTGTGGCACAACGAGTGAGAAGGAGCTTTATTATACAGATATGCCTCATTCAGTCATCACTGTTCCAGATTCATTGCACTTTTATTACATGATCCAGTTTAACAGAGATGATCTGATTGAATGGATTTACTTAAACGTATAGTTGAGGATGTTCTTTGTTCTGGTGGATCATCAAAATAGAGGTCCTTCTTAAAGTTCAATCATTCGGGCGATATGTTTCCATCAGGCCGCAAGGGCGTAGGTTTAATTCCAGCTTTGGTAGGGACACTACTGGTCTCCGTATTCATTGGTCTGATGTCATTTGTCCTATGCTCTTTTTTTAATGCTTAACGTGAGCATCAGGACACTTTAGTTTAAAGAGAACAGCAGCATTTCTTGCTACATTAATATAAATCTTATCAGCACTACACACTAGATGCTGTTTATCAATGTTTAAAGCATCACTGGCTCTGATTAATGTGGAATTAGGACTTTTTCCCACTTTGAAAAGGTTTGCATTTAAACTCACCAGTTAGCTTATCACCTCAGACAGTAGGTAAATAAATATGTGCCTATTTAACCAAATATAGTCTAAATAGGTTATCCAAATATAAAATAACTTTTAACAATTATAAAAGACAATATAACACTATTTTATCTTTAATATAATTGTATCCAAAATAAACAGCCAGATTCAAGCATTATTTACCTATGGAAGAGGGTTAGGGCCACTGAAAAAAAAAAGTGTACTGATTTTTAAATTTTATTTCAGTTTTGTATGGGAAAAAAAGACAGAATTCTGACTTTTTTTGTCAGAATTCAGTCAGAATTCTGAGAGAAAAGTCAGAATTCTGAGTTTTTTTTATTGTCAGAATTCAGTCAGAATTCTGAGAGAAAAGTCAGAATTCTGAGAAAAAAGTAAGAATTCTGAGATTAAAGTCAGAATTCTGAGGGAAAAAAAGTCAGAATTCTGAGAGAAAAGTCAGAATTCTGAGAAAAAAGTAAGAATTCTGAGAGAAAAGTCAGAATTCTGAGAAAAAAGTCAGAATTCTGAGATTAAAGTCAGAATTCTGAGAAAAAAGTCAGAATTCTGACTTTTTTTATTGTCAGAATTCAGTCAGAATTCATAGAAAAAAGTCAGAATTCTGAGATTATAGTCAGAATTCTGAGGGAAAAAAAGTCAGAATTCTGAGATTAAAGTAAGAATTCTGAGAGAAAAGTCAGAATTCTGAGAAAAAAGTAAGAATTCTGAGAGAAAAGTCAGAATTCTGAGAAAAAAGTAAGAATTCTGAGATTAAAGTCAGAATTCTGAGGGAAAAAAAGTCAGAATTCTGAGATTAAAGTCAGAATTCTGAGAAAAAAGTCAGAATTCTGACTTTTTTTATTGTCAGAATTCAGTCAGAATTCATAGAAAAAAGTCAGAATTCTGAGATTATAGTCAGAATTCTGAGGGAAAAAAAGTCAGAATTCTGAGATTAAAGTCAGAATTCTGAGGGAAAAAAAGTCAGAATTCTGAGAGAAAAGTCAGAATTCTGAGAAAAAAGTCAGAATTCTGACTTTTTTTATTGTCAGAATTCAGTCAGAATTCATAGAAAAAAGTCAGAATTCTGAGATTATAGTCAGAATTCTGAGGTTTTTTTTACTGTCAGAATTCAGTCAGAATTCTGAGAGAAAAGTCAGAATTCTGAGATTAAAGTCAGAATTCTGAGATTAAAGTCAGAGCATCATTAGTGTCTGTTCTCCACCTGTCTGGGTGTTCCTGCCTCTATAAAGGTGTGGTGTGGGTGGAGTTTACTCACAGGTGTGCAAGCACTCAGTGACTGTGGTGGGTTTGATCAGGTAACCTCGGCACAGGTAGCAGGTGATGAAATGGTTGAAATCTTTCACCAGGTGCCTCCGTCCTGTGGCGGCCATGTTTGTAGTTTGTGTTTATGGGGGGGGGGGGGGGGGGGGGTAGAAAGGATTTGGAAGCAAAGAGGAAGCGTGGGTCTCCTCTGAGCTTTAGGAGGCCCGGAGGTCCATCAACAGTTTCAGAAATTAAAGAACCAGCTGTGAAGGGGTGGGATACAGCAGCACTGGGCGGTCTGAGGTCCTACTGTATGAAGTCCTGCTCCATTATTGGATTAACGTCTGGAAACAGTCCTCTTCAGGAAGATCCCACTCAGCTGTTATTCCATGGTCACCAAACTACAGATTAAAAGCCTTTTTTTCTCACAGAAGAACATTCCACAGATCCTCAGTGGGTGAAACTACTTCAGCGATTCCTTCACCTCTCAGCCACAGTGACATTTTCAATCCAAGAGGGGTCAAAGGTGAGCCAATAAGGAGCCTTAGTCCAGCGTCGGCGGGAAGAGGTGATGCTGACGACCTTTAACCTCTGAATGATCTCACCTGAGGATGAGAAAATGAAGGCATTTATGATAAGACTCAGAGAAAAGACAGAGAAGTTAACCATAAATGGATGATGGATGGATGATGGATGGATGGATGGATGATGGATGGATGATGGATGGATGGATGGATGATGGATGGATGGATGATGGATGGATGATGGATGGATGAATGATGGATGGATGGATGGATGATGGATGGATGATGGATGGATGAATGATGGATGGATGGATGGATGATGGATGGATGATGGATGGATGAATGATGGATGGATGGATGGATGATGGATGGATGGATGGATGATGGATGGATGATGGATGGATGATGGATGGATGAATGATGGATGGATGGATGATGGATGGATGGATGATGGATGGATGATGGATGGATGGATGATGGATTGATGGATGATGGATGGATGATGGATGGATGAATGATGGATGATGGATGGATGGATGGATGATGGATGGATGATGGATGGATGAATGATGGATGGATGGATGATGGATGGATGGATGATGGATGGATGATGGATGGATGGATGGATGATGGATGGATGATGATGGATGAATGATGGATGGATGGATGGATGATGGATTGATGGATGATGGATGGATGATGGATGGATGAATGATGGATGGATGGATGATGGATGGATGGATGGATGATGGATGGATGAATGATGGATGGATGGATGGATGGATGATGGATGGATGGATGGATGGATGGATGGATGATGGATGGATGATGGATGGATGATGGATGGATGGATGGATGGATGATGGATGGATGGATGGATGATGGATGGATGATGGATGGATGAATGATGGATGGATGGATGGATGATGGATGGATGATGGATGGATGAATGATGGATGGATGGATGGATGATGGATGGATGATGGATGGATGAATGATGGATGGATGGATGGATGGATGGATGGATGATGGATGGATGATGGATGGATGAATGATGGATGGATGATGGATGGATGATGGATGGATGATGGATGGATGATGGCTGGATGAATGATGGATGGATGGATGGATGATGGATGGATGGATGATGGATGGATGATGGATGGATGGATGATGGATGGATGATGGATGGATGGATGGATGGATGGATGGATGGATGGATGATGGATGGATGGATGGATGATGGATGGATGATGGATGGATGATGGCTGGATGAATGATGGATGGATGGATGATAGATGGATGATGGATGGATGATGGATGGATGGATGGATGGATGGATGATGGATGGATGATGGATGGATGATGGCTGGATGAATGATGGATGGATGGGTGGATGGATGGATGATGGATGGATGGATGGATGGATGGATGATGGATGGATGATGGATAGATGGATGATGGATGATGGATGGATGATGGATGGATGGATGGATGATGGATGGATGGATGATGGATGGATGGATGGATGAATGATGGATGGATGATGGATGGATGGTGGATGGATGGATGATGGATGGATGAATGATGGATGGATGGATGGATGGATGGTGGATGGATGGATGATGGCTGGATGAATGATGGATGGATGGATGATGGATGGATGGATGGATGAATGATGGATGATGGATGGATGATGGATGGATGAATGATGGATGGATGGATGGATGATGGATGGATGGATGGATGATGGATGGATGATGGATGGATGATGGATGGATGAATGATGGATGGATGGATGGATGATGGATGATGGATGGATGGATGATGGATGGATGGATGATGGATGGATGATGGATGGATGATGGATGGATGGATGAATGATGGATGGATGGATGATGGATGGATGGATGGATGATGGATGGATGATGGATGGATGAATGATGGATGGATGGATGGATGATGGATGGATGATGGATGGATGATGGATGGATGGATGGATGGATGATGGATGGATGATGGATGGATGATGGATGGATGATGGATGGATGGATGGATGATGGATGGATGATGGATGGATGAATGATGGATGGATGGATGGATGGATGATGGATGGATGGATGATGGATGGATGATGGATGGATGGATGGATGGATGATGGATGGATGATGGATGGATGAATGATGGATGATGGATGGATGGATGGATGATGGATGGATGGATGGATGATGGATGGATGATGGATGGATGAATGATGGATGGATGGATGGATGATGGATGGATGATGGATGATGGATGAATGATGGATGGATGGATGGATGATGGATGATGGATGGATGATGGATGGATGGATGGATGATGGATGATGGATGGATGGATGGATGGATGAATGATGGATGGATGATGGATGGATGGATGATGAATGATGGATGGATGGATGGATGATGGATGGATGATGGATGATGGATGAATGATGGATGGATGGATGGATGATGGATGATGGATGGATGATGGATGGATGGATGGATGAATGATGGATGGATGATGGATGGATGGATGGATGGATGATGGATGGATGGATGGATGATGGATGGATGGATGATGGATGGATGATGGATGGATGGATGGATGATGGATGGATGGATGGATGATGGATGGATGATGGATGGATGAATGATGGATGGATGGATGGATGGATGGATGGATGATGGATGGATGATGGATGGATGAATGATGGATGGATGGATGGATGGATGATGGATGGATGGATGATGGATGGATGGATGGATGATGGATGATGGATGGATGATGGATGGATGGATGGATGAATGATGGATGGATGATGGATGGATGGATGGATGGATGATGGATGGATGGATGATGGATGGATGGATGATGGATGGATGGATGATGGATGGATGATGGATGGATGGATGGATGATGGATGGATGGATGGATGATGGATGGATGATGGATGGATGAATGATGGATGGATGGATGGATGGATGGATGGATGATGGATGGATGATGGATGGATGATGGATGGATGAATGATGGATGGATGGATGGATGATGGATGGATGGATGATGGATGGATGGATGGATGGATGATGGATGGATGATGGATGGATGAATGATGGATGGATGGATGGATGATGGATGGATGGATGATGGATGGATGATGGATGGATGAATGATGGATGGATGGATGGATGATGGATGGATGGATGATGGATGGATGGATGATGGATGATGGATGGATGGATGGATGGATGGATGGATGATGGATGGATGGATGATGGATGGATGATGGATGGATGAATGATGGATGGATGGATGATGGATGATGGATGGATGGATGATGGATGGATGGATGGATGGATGGATGGATGATGGATGGATGGATGATGGATGGATGATGGATGGATGATGGATGGATGGATGATGGATGATGGATGGATGGATGATGGATGGATGGATGATGGATGATGGATGGATGGATGATGGATGGATGGATGATGGATGATGGATGGATGGATGGATGGATGGATGGATGGATGGATGGATGATGGATGGATGGATGGATGGATGGATGAATGATGGATGGATGATGGATGGATGAATGATGGATGGATGGATGGATGGATGATGGATGGATGATGGATGGATGATGGATGGATGATGGATGGATGGATGAATGATGGATGGATGGATGGATGGATGATGGATTGATGATGGATGGATGATGGATGGATGGATGGATGATGGATGGATGGATGGATGGATGGATGGATGGATGGATGGATGATGGATGGATGGATGGATGATGGATGGATGGATGGATGGATGATGGATGAATGATGGATGGATGATGGATGGATGGATGGATGATGGATGGATGATGGATGGATGGATTGATGATGGATGGATGGATGGATGGATGGATGGATGATGGATGGATGGATGGATGATGGATGGATGGATGGATGGATGATGGATGAATGATGGATGGATGATGGATGGATGGATGATGGATGGATGGATGGATGATGGATGGATGATGGATGGATGGATGGATGGATGGATGGATGATGGATGGATGGATGGATGGATGATGGATGATGGATGGATGGATGGATGGATGGATGGATGGATGATGGATGGATGGATGATGGATGGATGATGGATGGATGGATGATGGATGATGGATGGATGGATGATGGATGGATGGATGGATGGATGGATGATGGATGGATGGATGATGGATGGATGATGGATGGATGGATGATGGATGGATGGATGATGGATGATGGATGGATGGATGATGGATGGATGGATGATGGATGATGGATGGATGGATGGATGGATGGATGGATGGATGGATGATGGATGGATGGATGATGGATGGATGGATGGATGGATGGATGAATGATGGATGGATGATGGATGGATGAATGATGGATGGATGGATGGATGGATGATGGATGGATGAATGATGGATGGATGGATGGATGGATGGATGATGGATGATGGATGGATGGATGGATGGATGATGGATGATGGATGGATGGATGGATGGATGGATGGATGGATGGATGATGGATGGATGGATGATGGATGGATGATGGATGGATGGATGATGGATGATGGATGGATGGATGATGGATGGATGGATGGATGGATGGATGATGGATGGATGGATGATGGATGGATGATGGATGGATGGATGATGGATGGATGGATGATGGATGATGGATGGATGGATGATGGATGGATGGATGATGGATGATGGATGGATGGATGGATGGATGGATGGATGGATGATGGATGGATGGATGATGGATGGATGGATGGATGGATGGATGAATGATGGATGGATGATGGATGGATGAATGATGGATGGATGGATGGATGGATGATGGATGGATGAATGATGGATGGATGGATGGATGGATGGATGATGGATGGATGATGGATGGATGATGGATGGATGGATGAATGATGGATGGATGGATGGATGGATGATGGATTGATGATGGATGGATGATGGATGGATGGATGGATGGATGATGGATGGATGGATGGATGGATGGATGGATGGATGGATGGATGGATGGATGATGGATGGATGGATGGATGGATGATGGATGGATGGATGGATGGATGATGGATGAATGATGGATGGATGATGGATGGATGGATGATGGATGGATGGATGGATGATGGATGGATGATGGATGGATGATGGATGATGGATGGATGGATGGATGGATGGATGATGGATGAATGATGGATGGATGAATGGATTAATTCCTGCTTTACTTTAACTCTCATCATGGTCTAATGTTGATTTTATTTCCTTCATCCTGTTGAATTATTTCCATTTGATCTTTGCTGCTGATTCTCATGAAGAAGAATTAATGTCAGAGACTGAATGATCCTAATTTATTCTATGAGACCATTCAGCTGGATCATCAATCACTGCGTTATAAAAGGTACGGTGAGGCTGCAGGTCAATCAGGAGGATCATTGGTCACTGAGAGCAGCTCCTGCTGGCAGTGAAAAAAAGAAAAACTACATTAAGATGCTGAGCAATATTGTGTTAATGCATTTAAAAACTCAGAAGAGATGAGAGCAGATTTAAGGGAAAGGGAAGCATGCCCAGATTAGAGCTCCAGCCATCAGAGCTGAAACTGCTAAAAGCTCTGCCTTCCACTCACAGCCTGTTTCTTTCTGACCATATCTGACTCCAGATCCTGATCCTGTAAAATTGTTTTATCTCTTAATGTTTCTGCATCCACAGGAAAGGTACTTCTGTCCTTTTTTTTTTTAGAATGCATGTCTTCTCCTGCTGGATGATATGGAGTTTTCTATAAAACCAGCCCAGAAAGCAGGCAAACCCTCCCTGCAGTGCAGCCATCAGATTCAACTGATTTTTAAATATCTTTAATTTTTTTTATTCGCAGTCTGTTTCTTAGATTAGCTGACGTTCTATTTCTGATGAAAATAGTGATGCTGTGGGCTCCTCCTCCATCTATCAAGGGGAAGTCGCCATAGTAACCAATGACTCAGCCTTCTCTTTGGTATGTTACTCAGCAGTTTTTATGCATCCATCATGGCCTCCCTTGTTGAAAAAAAATGCTAAATGAATATAAATACATGTTCAATATGATTTCAGTTAAGCAGCCAAACTGGTGCTTCTAGATATCTATATCTAGAATTGATCACATAGAAATAAAGACATGATTGTATTAGTTTTCATCTGGATATAATAGTTTATGTCCCATAAGTACAAAACTGGACATAGAAAACCTAAATAAATAAAGGAGAGAGAAAAATAAAGAGCACAGAGAAAAGTCTTCACAGATCAGTCCCATGTGTTTAATGATAAACATCTTTTAAAAATAGTAAATCTATTGGACATCCGGGGAACTAAAAACCCAAACTTATCCAATGAGGCGCTCTGAAACTTTTCACCTGTTCGTTGATGACGTCAGCTTGTGTCATCGCGCGGCTCTCCAATCAGGAGCCACCTGTGTCAGTATATTTCAGTGAATGTGAGCCTCAGGACAGATTCAAGCGGAGTCCTACTTTTCCTGTCAGGTGTCGCTGCCGTGCACGCGCTGTCCCCGCTGCGTGTCGCTCAGGTGTGCGCGCGCGGCGCCGCTCCCCCCCGCGGAGCTGGATCCATCCAGTTTGACCCTCTGCGGCTCACCTATAAACCCTGCGCAGCTCACTGAATCCTCTTTAGTCTGCGTCAGAAATAACGCGCCCGGATCGCGCGCGCCTGTTTTTCGGACACGCACGCGGAGTGGAACTGCTTATCTCTTCGTTCAGGCGCGTCACACGCTCTACGTCACCTGTTTCAAAACAACATCAGCAGCCTGCGCGCGCTACGGTGAGACACATGCGACATGTGCGCGCGCGCGTGACTGACCCTTCACGGGATCTCCGCCGCCGCACGGGCGCCTAGACTCGCGCGCGCCGCTCGTACGGACTTAAAGTTACGGCGGCTGACGTCACAGCCTTTGAAATGGAACCGTAACTGCTTGATTCGCGCGGACGCGTGACGGTGCGCGTGTGCGCGGCAACGCAGGGATGCGGGGAGGGGGGGGGGGACAGCAGCGTCAAAGTTTGTCCGGAACGCAGCGACGTCAGAGGATGAATTTGATAAGAAACGATCAGGAAATAAAAACACCTCCTCACCTCCAGCAGAATGTTCACCATGACGTAACCCGCCGTCCCGCTCCCCCTGAGCCCTGCTGGGTGAACAGAAGGCGGAACTGGTCGGCTGATCTGGCCCAGTCCGCCCAGCAGTCAGTCAGGCAGGCAGGCAGGCAGGCGGAGAGCAGCGGTGGGCGGGGAGCCACCAAGCAGGCAGGGCGAGGAAACTGAAAGCGATTGTGTAACAATCTATCGGCCACAATACACACACACACACACACACACAGAGCCGCGCTGTGGGGAGATCCACGGCTCCCGTGGGTCAAACTAAAGATGCTGTGGGTTTAGGAAATGAAAGCACCAACCTTTCTATGGCTTCATTCAATCCTCACTATCATCATTTCCTCCTGATTTCACTAAAAGTGATCAGGAATCACATGGAGTCACTTTTGACAGCAGAACAAGGTCTGTGAAGTTTGATGTGAATCAAACTAAAACATAAACCAACTTTATGGAATAAAAGGAGAGAAATGTGGGTCACTGGATGCTCCATCACTCAGCTTTACACTCAGCAAAGTTTGGTTAATTTCCCCCTGAGCTGTGGCTCCTACACACAGGGGCGGATTTAGGAGATTTAGGGCCCTAGGCATCAAACAGCCCCATTCTCCAGATAGAGAAATGTTAATAGAATAGACATCCATTCTCTGTTCTAGGTTGTGTCCCTCTCTTCTTGTCCCTTTTCTTCTTGTTTTCCTCTCTATGTTTTGTACTCAGCTGACTTTTCATGCTGTCTCTAAAGGAATGAAAGATTTTTTCCAAGCACTAAGCTCACTTAGCTGATTGCTCCTTCCTGTGTTTCCAAAAAGGCCAAAGTAAATAACCCAGTCCTTCTTTTCACTGTAGACAAGCCATGATCTGCTTATCTGTTCTCCATTTTTCATTTGGATGAAATAATAGCTGCATGAATCATGACAGCAGACAAGATAGAGGAGAGCAGGAGGCGGGGTTACCAATCTACTTGCTCTGGAGAGCAGAGTTCGCTGCTTTTAGATGTTGTCTCCAAAGTCTCCAGTAGCAGAAAAAAGTCTCTAGATTTGGCGCTAGGAGCTTTTTAGAAATCAAAGTGCTAGAGGGGTCTGAAAAGTGGCTAAATATAGCGACTAAAGCGCTAAGTTGGCAACACTGCTCTTTGCATGGTTTGTTTTCAAATGGTTTGCTGCTGTCTGTTTGGACCTTTCTGAACATGTGCAGCAAATGGACTGATCCAATATGGTGGACACTGAAGGGGGGGCTGAGACATACTTAAAATAATAAGCGTTCTGATGGTATTTTAGCCAAAGGATTTTTAATAAAAACATAATTAACAAATAAGGAATAACCGTATGTAAGCAGCGTTTTTTGGGGCCCCCAGGAACCTGGGTCCCTAGGAAACTGCCTAGTATTGCCCAATGGTAAATCCCCCCCTGCCTCCAGAGTTACCATGGACCCACTTCTCTCCTGCTGCTGGATTGCAGCTGCGCCACACTCCCACTCTGATTGTCCTGCTTCACTGTAACTCATTATTTGTTCTAGTCTCTTAGATCGAATTCCAATAAAACACAAAGTTTTTGGATGCGAGGAGAAAATGTTTTAAAGGTTGTAAAGTGATGAAACTTGTTGAGATCTCTCTGAGCTGCTGACTGAGCTTTTCCAGCCTGTGATCAGTGAGCTTCCTCATCCAGAACGTTTCTCTCATTCTCTCTGTCTGCCTCCACACTTCAGCAACTCTTCAAGTCCTTTCTGAGCGTCGCCATCGTTGGATTCATTTCACTATACATAAAATGAGCATCTTAGGAAAAATGCCATCATATGTTAGCTCTAAATTGCCTCCACTATTGAACACGTAGCCTGAGAGCCAGTTGCTGGTTGTAGTTTAATGAGTCTCTCATTTTTTCATACCTTGTTTTGTCAGTGATCTAGTGACAGAAACACAAACATTAATGTTTTTTGTTTTTTTTATTGTTTGTTTGTAAATGAAATGGTTTCTTTGCACCTTGAACAATGAGCTATAGGCCAGGACATCTTAATGTCTAAAATACCTTTAACCATCTCAATAGATTCCTCTCCTGGTAAGTTAAATTGCCTCGTTCTTGACCTGTTATGGTTCCCCTCCCCTTTTCGACTTTGAGTTTTCAGTATCTATGTCATTCTGTTTTGTTGATCTTTGGTTTATTTTCCATTTTATGTTATATTTAAGAAGTTTTTAGTTACTCTCTGTTGCCCCCTTGTGCCTGTCTCCTTTGCTCTAGCTCCCTTCTAGTCACTTCCATCCACACCTGCTCCATATCAGCTGATTCCATATATGGGCTGCGTCCTTAGAAGGCCAGATTCCATAGCCGATTACGTCATAGCGCGGCGCCGAGGTCTGGTCGGATTCCAAGACTCCTCGTTATGCAGCCTACAAATGCGTCCTTCTTTTTGCCCGAGTTGAAGAGCGGGTCCGATGTATCCTCTCTATCCTGGTTTTCCCAGGATTCATTGCGAAACCCAGCAAACCGGCTGCTCTGTGCACAGAGGAAATGGTACTTGGCGCCAAACAGTGGTGAAAATTGGAAGTTCAGTTTAATATAATGCAAGTCTGTGAATAGTTCCGTCTGAAATGAATGAAAATAGTTGTTTTAATGATTATAGAGTCAGATATGTGGCGGTAATGTTTGATTTATCTAAAGGTTTTTATCTGTTACTGTATACATTAGTTTGGCTGGAATTTAAGGACAGATTCTAATATATCTGCAGGGGGGGACTATAAATCTGGATTTTTATCTTTTAATTGCTATTTTGCACAATTTGCTTAACTAAGTAATTTTTCTTGTTGAATATAAGACATTTTGCAGATACATTTTTCATACATACATTGTTTAGATTTACTTATATCTTTTTACCCCTTTTATAGAATAGCTAGTTCCTAAGTGTCCTTCTGGCGTTGTGGTGTGGAATAACATAACCGCGCTTCAATATTGGGCATAAATCAAAAATATCTGCGATAAGCTCACTGCGACACACTGCTGGGGGAGGATAACCAGGCCTTTAGACAGGTATGGGGCATTGCAGGCTAACAAAGAGGCCAAACGACCCCTATTCCAAAGGGGGGGACCCGTTCATCCGTTTCTTTTTACATGTTTTCTAAACTAAAACCAGGCTTTGTTGGGCTGCTGGATAAAACCTGGAACTAAACGCTATTTCTGACATTTTGAGTTGAAAAAACTTCCTGGATGGAAGAGAAACGTCTTCAAACTTGGAAACAAAGTCCAGAGGATTGATTTTGTTTTTTTTTTTGAATGACTGTAACTTGGATGACTGAGAATCTTCGGCAGCATTTTCCACAAGAAGACCTCCAACCAGACCCGGGGTTTTAAAGTCCACCTAATGAACAGTAGGAGTCTCTCTGGGTAGCAGAAGGTCTGAATTTCTCTGCTGGTATCTGCATCACAGGGAAACAGAAGAGCCGAAACAAAGGAAGTATCCATGAGAAGGTTTTACCTAAAGATGCCTAGAAATGATGAGATGTCAGGATAAAATAAGGCATCTGCTATTCTAGAATGACTTCAGGCCTGCATTTCATCCAAAATCTTTTTTTTATTTGGTGTTTTTTATTCTTTTTTGGATTGACCAGAAGCACATAAATGGTTCTGACTGAATGAAGTCATTTAGCATATGCCTGTATTTGCTGTTAGCTGATTTCTTGGCCTGGGATTGGCTCTTAAGAGGGGCCACAGGAGGGAAAAACCAAGTCTACAGTGACATCTCCCTGTGGGGATATGACCCCTTGTTATGGGAAGTGGAATGTGTTGCCATGACAACTACTTTCCTACTGTGGGAATCGTCCAATATCCATGACATTTGGACTTATTCTTTGATAATTGTAAAAAAAAAAACATTTATAAGGAACACTGACAAACACTTTAAATAAAATCTTTAATTGTTTAAAAGGTTTTATATTGTAATTTAATATTGCTAAACAACACAGGGGCCTGAAAAAATGCCTTTTTTTATTTATTAAAAGTGAAAACTGTGTGACCTTTCCTTTATTTTACATTTTCACACATTTACATTTAATCCAGACTTAGTCACATTTAAAAAAAAAAAAAAAAAAAAAGGAAACCCTCTGCATAGAAGAGCACACCTCTACATGCACCTGTCAACAGTTTTACCTATGGAGGGAGCTCAGCGCTGCCCCCTATCAGCGCATCACGGTACTTTCTGCTGTGTATTTTCACTGCTTATTTATAGCTAATCAGAGAGACTAAATATGTCCCACACACATTCATTGAATATATTAAACAGACTTTGGGACGTCTGCATGATACCGAACATGCATTCTGTTCTTATGAGCTAGATTTAAAGTTATAATCAGATATTAATTTTGAAGCAGTTCAATGAGCTTAAATTCATAACATCTACAGTAGAAGCTTAAAGAAGACAAATCAGTCCTTTAATACACATAGATTATAATAACTTCATTCTGTCATGACTTATTAAATATATTCTTACTGGACCTGTTCTCCATCCTTGAAGCTTCAAAAAGCTCCAGGAGCGAATTTAGTTAATTTGGGGCCCCAGGCAAAGACAGGCAGGGGCCCCTCTGAATGGAGAATACAACAAATAGAACAGAGCCATTCTCCAGATAGAGAAATGTTAATAGAATAGACATCCATTATCTGTTCTAGGTTGTGTCCCTCTCTTCTTGTCCCTTTTCTTCTTGTTTTCCTCTCTATGTTTTGTACTCAGCTGACTTTTCATGCTGTCTCTAAAGGAATGAAAGATTTTTTCCAAGCACTAAGCTCACTTAGCTGATTGCTCCTTCCTGTGTTTCCAAAAAGGCCAAAGTAAATAACCCAGTCCTTCTTTTCACTGTAGACAAGCCATGATCTGCTTATCTGTTCTCCATTTTTCAATTGGATGAAATAATAGCTGCATGAATCATGACAGCAGACAAGATAGAGGAGAGCAGGAGGCGGGGTTACCAATCTACTTGCTCTGGAGAGCAGAGTTCGCTGCTTTTAGATGTTGTCTCCAAAGTCTCCAGTAGCAGAAAAAAGTCTCTAGATTTGGCGCTAGGAGCTTTTTAGAAATCAAAGTGCTAGAGGGGTCTGAAAAGTGGCTAAATATAGCGACTAAAGCGCTAAGTTGGCAACACTGCTCTTTGCATGGTTTGTTTTCAAATGGTTTCAGAGGGGTTGTGACACTATTATATATTATCAGCGTTCATGTTGGCATTTTAACTAAAGGATTTTTATCAAAAACATCATTAATGTGCATACATGTAAACAGAGTTTATGGGGCCCCCATGAACCTGGGGCCCAAGGCAACTGCCTAGTATTGCCTAATGGTGAATCCCCCCACCTGGACAGCTGTGATGTCATCACGGTGGTTCACTCCCACCCCAGCGGTCAGGAACACCTGATCATGAGCAAATTTCCTAAAAAGTGTAGAGTGATAAAGTTTCAGTCAATGTTGAAACATTGGCTTTTGCTTTCGGGCTCTTAGATAAACCATCGGTATTAAATATAGGGGGCGTTACTGTCATTTATTTCTCACCAGAAGTGGTGTTTTGTTGTTCAATTTAATGATTTCCTCAGTTATAATAGTTTTGTCTTACTAATTGACTTTTCCTATATTAAGCATCAATCGTTTATTTATTTTTTATTTAACAAGAACTAACTAAATACACTGCAAAAACAATGTAGAAATAAGTTAAAAAATTCTTAAATTAAGCGTATTTACCTTTAATTTGAGTTGTTAAATAAGATGATTTGCCAATGGCATAAATATATTTACCCTTAAAATAAGATAATAAGAAAATATGCACTTTAAATAAGACCATGTAATTGTTTTTTTCTTATTTTTGTCTCATAAATTATTTCACGTTACTCCAAATAAGGGTAACATCTAACTAATTAAAGGCAAAGGAGAAGAAGGAAAGAAGCGTTAGAGCTTAAAGAGAGAAAGACAGAGGAGTTTTACGGATAAAAAGTTAATAAAAGCGAATAAATAAGAACAGAAACGAGTAACTGAGAAAATAAAGCTTTCAGGATAACAAGCGAAATGAGGTCAGAGCTCAAAGAAAGAGAGAAAGAAAAGCTGAATCAGAGAAGATGGAAGGAGTGACGGCGAGCAGGAACACGGACAAAGAGACAGAGATGATCCAGCTGGGAGATGAGCGCAGCAACAGTCTCACCACTCTGTATTTTTATCAGTTTATTTAAATCCCACATGCTTACTCTGTTGTGCAATGCCCGTTCTGATCTACATGGATACATAAGCTATATTTATTGAACTCTGAGGCCTTTACTGTGTTATTTATATGAGAGTTACAGAACAGCTCTGATCGTACACATGGAATCTAACTTGATCATCTCTTTAGATGATTTAAACTAATAATTCCTTCTTTCTTAAACCCCAGTTGACCTCAGCAGAAGGCCGCTCATACAGAGTCTGGTTCTACGGGAGGTTTTCCTCTCCACTGTCACTGCATGCATGTTCAGTGTGAGGATGTAATGGCAGCATGTGCAGCCCCACAATAAATGGTCTGGTAATTCTTTATTTAAATGGATCAATAATATTAGTATATTATGTGTATTTGAATCTTTTTACTTTCCTTAGATCTAAAACATTGAACTAATCTGACTGAATGATTCGGTTAAATTGTCTTTGGAAAGTGTCTTCAATTTAATTCAGTTTATTTCTATAGCGCCAATTTACAACACGTCATCTCAAGGCACTTTGCAGTTCACCAGATCATACGGTCAACTTGATTGTCTTGACATGACGCTAGATAGATACACTAAATTGAAATAAATTAATCAGTTTTGTCCAAATCTGACTCCATCCTCTGCAGCCCGTCTCCATGTTCTTTAGTTTTGCAGTCTTAATGAGACGTGTCCTCCTGCTTCCCTCTCGTCTTGTTTCTCCTAGAGTCTCCGGCGGTCCTACTGCTCGGCTCACGGTTCTGCGCTCCCACTCGACAGGAATGCAGATCAACCTTTGAAGCCCCCTCATTACTGACCACAGCTTCTTGAATTCCCTCTTCAAGCCTTCTTCTCTGCACATTGGATCCACTACTGTCACTTTGAACTCTCTTATCCTTCACTTCTGTTTTCTTCTCATTCATCTTCCTGGTTCCCTCTGACTCCACTGATGAACTTTCATCTCCAGTGACTCATTATTGTCTGTTTCTGAGCTGCACCTCTCATACCAGCAGAGGCTTTTTCATTGTGGTGATCAATGCTTTTAATAGGAATCTTTGTACCATTTTCCATTGCTTTGGCTTTATTGTTATAGCACCCCCACCAATGATCAGGAAGAAAAGCAATCCCTTTAAATGAAGCAAGCAACAGCTGAATAGCAGCTGGGTTTCTACAGATACCAAACTGGGATCGTTTTCAGGGTGTGACTGGTTCCAGTGTATTTCTCCTTCACCAGTAGCTCTGAGGCTACTGGTGGCTCCTTTAAGGGTTCAGCTGGATCAGCACTGAAATACGTGTAAAACCATTGACATTTAAAAATAGGAGTTCTTCCAAATCTTTCAGGATATTCAGCAATGGGAGGAAACATCTTCCCCTCAGTCAGCCGTTTGACTCATCGACCTTTGGTAGACCTGCATCATATAGGGTTTATTTTGGGTTAAAAAAAAAATAATCGCAGCTTATTTTGGAGCTCCATAGCTCAGTAATAATTTAAAGATAAAAGGCAGTTGGACTGTTTCTACCTGAGCAGTTTCTTTTTTAGTGAATTCACATTTTCATTCCCGCAGAGGGTAAATTTGTCTTCTTTGTTTCATCTCCACCTTGATCTACCACACTAATTCATGCGCAGGTGTGCTTAGTTCAAGGGTCTTGTTCAGGGACCCAGTCTGAGTTCTGAAGCCCTGATTTTGCAGCCTCTACAGCAGGTGTGGCAACCTTTGAGGACTGATGCTCATCCACCATGTTTTTCTGCCTGAAGCTGTTTGCAGAATTAAACATTTAGAGCAAAGAGCTTAAAGTCTGTTATAGGGAAGAGGCGAAAGAGGAACGTGGAAGCTAGTATATATCATTCAGACAGGACCTCGTACACACGTCAGGCATCAATCGAGCTGAAGGGTTCACCACCCCCAGAAATGAAAGAAAGAAAAAGCCAGAACTCTAAAATCAAAGTGAGAATTCTGAGGTTAAAGTCAGACATCAAAATCAAATAAATAAAAAATCCATTAAGTTTTGTTTTTCTATCTACCCTAATCCTCTTCCGTAAAGCCAAAGTCATCAACACAGGCTGAATGTGGACATAACACACTGTTTATGCAAGTAATGATAAATGCGGCAGTCCCCTGAAGATAAAGATTAATTGAAAAGAAACCCAGCAAAACACAGTAGATGCTGGTATCTCTATGGTATCAAAGTCTTGATCAATGGGAGTTTTGACAAAGTCCATTAGCAAAGTAGTCAGTGATGCTGCAGCTTCTCTGTGGATGTTTCATGGGAACCCTAGCAATGATGCAGAAGTTGGATGAAAACCTGACATGGCCCTCTCAGACTACTGCTTAATATCTGAGTCAGATTCTGGTCACATTCGCCTGCAGTGTGAATGTGGCCTAAGAGGCATCCTGAGTCCGGCACACCTTCCTAACATGGCTGAATCCTTAGCATGCAGGTCCTCCACAGTCCAGGTAATCATCTAATTATTTGATACAGGTGTGCTGGAGGGGACACGTATCTGAAAGTGACAGGACACCAATCTCTGCTTTAAAGAACACAAACACCCTGCTTTGTGCTGTGTGGGTCAGGGTTTCAGTTCCAGTCTGAGGTCCGGTTTCCTGCACCTTTTAGATGAGTCTGTGTTTCCAAACCTAATGACCTCCTCACTATGCAGCCAGGCTCTCTGAGTCCTGCTAAATGACCTGATTATTTAACTCAGGAATGTGGAACCAGACACACATTTAAAAGGTGCAGGACACCGGACCTAATGGACTGGAAATGAAGAACTCAGCACTAAACCACTAAACCCATTTATATCTTCCTCCATCTTTACACTAAAAAGATTTAGAAATATTTCCATGACTTGTCTTATATGTGTCCCAACTTGCAGAGACTGCAGAGTGGGCTCTACCTCTAAACTGGGATCTAATTCTACGTCCTGATGAGGTTGACAAGGAAGCTGATGTTAGACTTCCTCCTGCAATATTCTAGTTTTTCCTCATCATCCATCCATCCATCCATCCATCCATCCATCATCCATCCATCATCCATCCATCCATCCATCCATCATCCATCCATCCATCCATCCATCATCCATCCATCATCCATCCATCCATCCATCATCCATCCATCATCCATCCATCATCCATCCATCATCCATCCATCCATCATCCATCATCCATCCATCCATCATCCATCCATCCATCCATTATCCATCCATCCATCATCCATCCATCATCCATCCATCCATCCATCATCCATCCATCATCCATCCATCCATCCATCCATCATCCATCCATCATCCATCCATCCATCATCCATCATCCATCCATCCATCCATCATCCATCCATCCATCCATCATCCATCCATCCATCATCCATCCATCATCCATCCATCCATCCATCCATCATCCATCCATCCATCATCCATCCATCCATCCATCATCCATCCATCCATCCATCCATCCATCCATCCATCCATCCATCATCCATCCATCCATCCATCCATCCATCCATCCATCATCCATCCATCCATCCATCCATCCATCATCCATCCATCCATCCATCCATCCATCATCCATCCATCCATCCATCCATCCATCCATCCATCATCCATCCATCCATCCATCATCCATCCATCCATCCATCCATCATCCATCCATCCATCCATCATCCATCCATCCATCCATCCATCATCCATCCATCCATCCATCATCCATCCATCCATCATCCATCCATCCATCATCCATCCATTTATTCATCATGCATCCATCCATCCATCCATCATCCATCCATCCATCATCCATCATCCATCCATCCATCATCCATCATCCATCCATCATCCATCCATCCATCATCCATCATCCATCCATCATCCATCCATTTATTCATCATGCATCCATCCATCCATCCATCCATCATCCATCCATCTATCATCC
>CM060083.1:43671165-43828665 GCA_030533445.1 Cyprinodon diabolis
GTAAAACTGAACACAAAGCTTAACTCTTAATGTTTCTGCAAATATTAATTGGGTCTCGCCACCAACCCAACCCTTGTTGGTTGAGAGTCTTGCAGACTCTCCAACACATGGCCTCTTGCTGCCACCAGGTGGGAAGGTGCATAACCTCCTGTCATTATAGTAGCATCTGGGGCTTTTTCTACTGGACTTGGCTGGAACTCTCGGGACTGGAGCCAATAAAGATTTTTTTTTTATTTGATCACCACACCTAGTGCAACAGTAGCACCACCTTTTTGTTGGGCTAAATGAGAGCTTGCCTAGCACTGAATCCGTCAGGCGACTACCGCATACAAACTTAGAGCCATACTCTGCAAGTGAGTGCAATGATGTTGCCAGATGCTGAACTGAACCTTTGTGGCTTATAATCATGAATGCTTGAACAGCAAGGAGTAGCATCTGTGCTGCTAGAACTTTGGTTGTTTTACTTTTCTCACAGTCCTCTTCTTCTGCTGCTTTAATTTGCTTAAACCATGACATAGAAAAGATCCAGCTACACTGGGAGAGATGGTAAAAATGATGGATGGATGGACAGACGGTTAGATAGATAGATATTGAAATAATTGACAAACTAATTCAGTAATCGATTAATTCAATTCTATTCAGTTTATTTCTATAGCTCCAATTCACATCATGTCATCTCAGGTCACTTTCCAGTTCACCAGATCATCCAGTCAGATTGATTCAAAGTTTTCTATCTAAGGAAAACCAGCTGATTGCATCGACTCATTGACTCTTCAGCAATCCCTCACACTAAGCATGCTTGTAGCGACAGTGGAGAGGAAAAACTCCCTTTGAACAGGAAGAAACCTCCAGCAGAACCAGGCTCAGTGTGAGCGGCCATCTGCTGAGGCCCACTGGGGTTCAAGGAGACAGAAGCAGACATACACTCTAACTAGAAGCTTTATCAAAAAGGAAAGTTTTAAGCCTAGCCTTAAAAGTAGACAGGGTGTCTGCCTCACGGACTAAAACTGGTAGTTGGTTCCACAGGAGAGGAGCCTGATAACTAAAAGATCTGCCTCCCATTCTACTTTTAGAAATTCTAGGAACCACTAGTATACCTGCAGATTGAGAGCGAAGTGCTCTGTTAGGAACATAAGGAACAATCAGATCTCTGATATCAGATGGAGCTTGGCCATTTAAGGCTTTATATGTGAGAAGATTAATTGTAAACTGGAGTATAGAGACTCTAAAACACAAATTTAGCTGACAGAGAGACCAACTTCAAGCAGTAATTATACCAAAACCAAAATAAAAATCTATATATTTATTTTGCTTTTAGTTAAAAACTAACTTTTAGTCTGTCAACATGCCCTACCCAAGACTCACCATTGGAAGTTTTAGTTTCACCTGGTTAAATTCTGTAAAAATTCTTCTCTAAGGAACCTTTTTTATCCGATTATTTATCGATTAATCTGAAAAATAATGAAAAGATGAATCGATTATCAAAATAAAGTTTTTGCCCTAGTGTACAGTATGTGTTTACAGCAGGCGTTGGTGTCTGATCCTGACCTTTGCCACTGCTGCTATGAGGATGATCACGTGTGGACATGTGATCCGCGCTCAGATGAGCTGTGACATTGAACAGTGTGATACTGTCTCCTTCAGGAGTCTGTCTACAGGTTAACGGTTTCAACTGAAGTCACGTCAGCTCATCATCATCTGCTCCCTGGTGATGATGGACACAACAATCCACCTGTTCCGTCCTACTGCATAGCTGCTGAAGGAGCCTCATGCTGACAAGATGGAGGTTAATGATGAAAGCAAGGAAGACTTAGAGGAGAGGCTTGGGGAGAACAGGACATAGAATCAACCAAACAAACAAGCAAAGACCAATTCAAGGCCCTATATCTGGTTTTCCTTCAAAGTCAACTCTAAAAATACGATAAAATATTGCCTATTACAATACGAACGCCGTAAAGCTTCTGTTCTCTTTTTGAGTTTTATCTTTGAGTTTATTTGTGTTATTCAGGGTATTTTTGATTTTATTTGAGTTCTTTGGTATTTCTTGTTTGCCCTCTAGTGTCAGTCTCCTTCTCCTAGCTCCCTTCTAGTCTCCTCTGTCCACACCTGCTCCCAATCTGCTGATTAGCCTGGTCTTTGTTTCTCTCTCCCATATATGCACCTCCTGCTCAGTCACTGTTGCTGGTTTGTCGTCATTTCTTTGCCCCCTTGTTGTGAGTATTTCTGGTTTTCAGTATTTCTGGATTTTGTGGATTATGTTTGTGTATTTTTGCTTCTGTTGCCCTTTTTGTTTAGCAAGAAACTACTTCAGCTTCAGTCTCTGCATTTGGGTCCTCTTCAAACCTCCACCCAATCTGACACCTTAACATCATTTCCTGCCTCTTCACTGTAGATGTTAAAACTGGTGTTTTGTGGGTACTATTTAATGAAGGTGCCAGTTGGTGACGTGTAGGGCATCAAACTAGAGACTCTAATGTAGGCCTACTTATCTTCTTGCTCAGTTGTGCAACGCGGCCTCCCACTTTTTCTACTCTGGTTAGAGCCTGTTTGTGCTGTCCTCTGAAGGGAGTAGTACACACCTTTGTAGGAAATCTTCAATTTCTTAGCAATTTCTCGCATGGAATAGCCTTCATTTCTAAGAACAAGAATAGACTGTCGAGTTTCAGATGAAAGTTCTCTCTTTCTGGCCATTTTGAGCGTTTAATTGACCCCACAAATGTGATGCTCCAGAAACTCAATCTGCTCAAAGGAAGGTCAGTTTTGCAGCTTCTGTAACGAGCTAAACTGTTTTCAGATGTGTGAACATGATTGCACAAGGGTTTTCTAATCATCAATTAGCCTTCTGAGCCAATGAGCAACAATTCAATTCAATTCAGTTTATTTATATAGCGCCAAATTCACAACACATGTCATCTCAAGGCACTTTACAGTTCAACCAGATCATACAGTCAAATTGATACAAAGTTTTCTATCTAAGGAAAACCAGTTGATTGCATTGACTCATTGACTCAAATACAATCCCTCACACTAAGCATGCTTGTAGCGACAGTGGAGAGGAAAAACTCCCTTTGAACAGGAAGAAACCTCCAGCAGAACCAGGCTCAGTGTGAGCGGCCATCTGCCAAGGCCGACTGGGGTTCAAGGAGACAGAAGCAGAGATACAAAAAGCAGCTGTAAAAGGCGGCCCCGTCCAGGAAACACACAGCCAGGCAGACGAGCTCCAAGGCAGCTCCCATGCCAGCGGATGAAGAGAGCACATCCACCCAGCCACGGCCAGAGAAACAGGACCACACCTGAAGACAGGCCGATCTCCAACATCTACAAACAAGGGTGTTGATGGAAGCAGCACAGCTGTTTCTTTCCTGGATGACGTCACAGCCAAACAGGAACAGACGAGGCAAAGCTACTCTGATGAAAAGCAGAGAGAGCAGAACGTTAGAGATTGAACTAACAGATTCTGCAGAGTGGGAGAATAGAGATAGAATGAAGCAGAATGATGAAATGGGGGTCCCTATGTCCTCCAGCAGTCTAAGCCTATAGCAGCAGAACTATAGAGATAGATCAGGATAACCTGAGCCACTCTAACTAGAAGCTTTATCAAAAAGGAAAGTTTTAAGCCTAGCCTTAAAAGTAGACAGGGTGTCTGCCTCACGGACTAAAACTGGTAGTTGGTTCCACAGGAGAGGAGCCTGATAACTAAAAGATCTGCCTCCCATTCTACTTTTAGAAATTCTAGGAACCACTAGTAAACCTGCAGATTGAGAGCGAAGTGCTCTGTTAGGAACATAAGGAACAATCAGATCTCTGATATCAGATGGAGCTTGGCCATTTAAGGCTTTATATGTGAGAAGGAGGATTTTAAATTCTATTCTTGATTTAACAGGAAGCCAATGAAGAGAAGCCAGGATAGGAGAGATATGATCTCTCTTTTTAATTTTCATCAGAACTCTGGCTGCAGCATTTTGGATCAGCTGAAGGCTTTTAACTACAGTTTGTGGACTTCCTGATAGTAAAGAATTACAATAGTCCAGCCTTGAAGTAACAAATGCATGGACTAGTTTCTCAGCATCACCCCTGGACAGGAGATTTCTAAATTTTGCAATGTTCCTCAGATGAAAGAAGGAAAAAATAGAAACCTCTTTGATCTGGGATTTAAATGACAGGTCCTGATCAAAAACAACACCAAGATTTTTTACTTTATTATCTGAAATCAGTTTAATCCCATCCAAATGAAGTGACTGGCTAATCAGCTTCTTTTTCAGAGACTCTGGTCCAAAGACTATAACTTCTGTTTTGTCTGCATTCAGAAGCAGAAAGTTAAGAGTCATCCAGGTTTTTATGTCTTCAGACATGCCTGTAATCTATGTAATGGGTTAGCTTCATCTGGATTATAGACAGATATAGCTGGGTATCATCAGCATAACAGTGGAAATTAATCCCATGCAACACATTGTTCCATTAGAACACTGGAGTGATAGTTGCTGGAAATGGGCCTCTATACATCTATGTAGATATTGCACCATTAACCAGACATTTGCAGCTAGAATAGTCATTTACCACATTAGCAATGTATAGAGTGTATTTCTTTATAGTTAAGACTAGTTTAAAGTAATCTTCATTGAATCATCTAACTACTAAACAGTAGGATTTATAATTCTACTTGAGCAATAAACATGAATTATTTTGGCACCTCAGGTCATAACTCGCACATTTAGACAAAAATAAACATCTTACTGTTACTGTAGAGCACGGTGCTGGAGGGATGGTGGTCTGGGCTTGTTTTGCATTGAAGTCTATCATAATCACTGCTCTAAATAACTAAATATTCTTGAATTGATGGGAATCTGTCAGCTGTCCAAGTCCAAACTGGGTCATCAGCAGAACCGTAAACCCAAACATAGCATGGCTGAAAAAAGAGAGACTTTATTCTAGAGGTTGATGTAAGGTTTGTTTATTCACAGGCTTTTCAGGCTGCCACTGATACCGCCATGTTCGATATAAAGAGTTTATTTCATTTTAGCAACTCAAACCCAACATTTAGATGAATTACACACAGTCTGGTGCTTTCTAACCTTTATCTCTTAGCTATGATGATAGAAGCCTTTTGAAGCTGAGTTACAACTGAACGCTCTATCTGAGAGAAGGATTATCTCCATACAACGACACCCTCATAAACACTTCTGAGACACTCAATCTGATCCCGCAGATGGAGCCCCTTCCTCCCAGCCCGGCTGTCCAATGAGGCTTCTGGGTGAGAGGAGGATTTATGCTGCTAATAATAGAGTAAACTAGATTTATTTCCAGGGAGGGATTCTGCTGGAGCCTATTTATAATTACAGAATCCAATGATACATCCCTCAGGGTTTATCGCCTGACCCGACTACCGGTACGCAGCTGACCGAGCAGCTCGCACAAACAGTGTGAAGACGCTGTCATCCTCCCTGTTGGACTGATGACAGCTCCCAGAGAAGATATGAGGTGGAGTGGCAGCAGAGATAAGTCACAGGGTGATATCTTGATGGACGCCCTGCTTTCTGTTTGCTGTTTTCTGCTGAAAAAAGCTGATGAAGCGGCGAAGCTGTCAAGGCGCCCGCCACACACTTCATCAACAAGCAGAAATAAGTAGATTGAGTTTTTTTAGCGATATTCATGCCAGTTTGGAGCATCGGCAGAGAGAGAGGCCTGTGCACAGCATTATGACCACTGACAGGTCACTGAATGGTTTCACTCTGAGGGACGCCTGAATGTCCTGGATGGGATATGAGGAAAAAGTCACTCCTCCGCTCCGCTAAAACACAACATGAACAGAATATACTCTGAATCTGCTCTGAAGAGCAGAAGATCGGGATCCCAGTCCTCAGCACACCTCAGATCAAAACGCTCCATAGTTCCAGGACCCTATGGTTTGCTGTCGTAAGGCTTGCGTGGATGAAGAGTCATTCCAAAAAAGTTTAAAAAAAAAACAAGCAACTGGACTTTGTTTCCAACTCTGAAGACGTTTCTCTTCCCATCCAGGAAGCTTTTTTAATAAAAAATGTCAGAAATGGCTTTAATTCCCAGGTTTTATCCAGCAGCCCAACAAAGCCTGGTTTTAGTTTAGAAAACATGCAGATAGAAACAGACGAACGGGTCCCCCCCTTTGGAATGGGGGTCGTTTGGCTTCTTTGTTAGCCTGCAACGACGCCAGAGTGTTTGCCAGTTGTGGGTACTCTAGCCAAGCTGAGTTTTTTGCTGAGTAAGACTGAGTTCTTGTCAACCTGAGTTTTTACTTTGTTTTTGTCTTTGCCTCTCGGCAGGAAGTCATCCTGCAAACTGGATCTTTCGGACCTTCTCTCCCTGGAAGGATCAACTGAGCCTCAAACTGAGCTGGGATTCAAACTGGAGGCTTGGACCCAGTTTCCCTGAGAGGAAGTTGAGTTTACACTCTGAGCAAGGGAATCATCTCCACTACGACCCGTTCAAGTACCGCAGGAAATCTGAGTGGCAGTCAGTTTCTCCGTTCACCTACAGCCGACCGTGTTCTGGGTAAACCCTGTTCCACCCTCCACTGAATCCGACTACTCTGGAAAACAACACACAGATTGGACTCAAAGATTCTTCAACTTCTCTGGAAACGTGAGTCAACAACCAGATCCTCTTCTCCAAATCCACGAATGAAATTTCCCACTGAGCCTGAACTAATCGTTGTGTCTTCCCCTCACCTTCCAGTTCCGGTTTTGACAGTGTTCAGAGCAGCACTGGACTCATCACATTATTCTAAATAAACCTGTTAAACTTTTCCGTGGTCTCTCTGTTTTGGTCTTCTGCATTTTGTGGGTCAGATCTTTAATTAAATCATGACAGGCGGGAAGGAATCAACGCATTTGTTTTTAAAAGCTGAACTCTGAGGCCCTCTGTTTAAGGTTGATTTAGATGGCTTCCTTCACGCTCCTCTCAAACCACCTGTCTTCTTTGCCCGTAATGTGAACATTCTGTTCCTTTTGAACTAAGAAAATAGGTGGTGGACCCTATTATCCATTTTAATTAGCATGTTTTCTAAGCAAAAACAAGGCTGAATAGGCGCGGTCTTCCATTCCCCTGTAAAGTGATTGGAGTTGTGGTGATAGCCCTTCCCGCTAACCCCAACCCCTTTACAGGGGAACAGAAGCCTAAAGATACAGGTGAATGGTGGATGGAGCAGCATAACAAACGCTTCTATTAGTTCTAAGGTGTTTCCAGATGAATGAATAAACTACACAGGGATTTCCTTGTTGAAAAGTGCTAATCTTTATGTGTTACTCTCACCCTGTGGGTGTCATGAAGTTTTTAATATGGGTTGTACAGTAGCAGCCATTCAAAATGGCCCTTCCCAGTCAAACGCCAGCCGAATGGCAGCTTATTCCCCTGCGAATCCCAGCAAAATCCCCTCCAACTTCCAGCCACCTGAGCGTGCATTTCTTTAACTCTGACTCCACCCTTTCTCTGAATTACAGGTTCTGACCAGGAGATGCCGCTTCTCTTTAGATCTTAATGTCCACAAATCATGACATAAAGAATATTTTAGTGCAAAGATTGATGTTCATTAAGGAATTGTAGGGGACCAACCAAGGAAAGTGGGGAAATTTTGAATGGCTACTACTGCAATTAAGCAACAGAAGGTTTTCACATGAACGTCCACTGAAGGCAACGATAGGTTGGAAGGTTTTAGGTTGATTCCGTAAAAATTGAAAATATATCCACTGGACTTGGTTTTCAAGATTTGAAGACGTTTCGCCACCTCTCCAGGAAGCTTTCTTAATTCAAATGTTTTAGGTTGATGTGCTGCAGAAGAAAAGGCAACAGACTCCGATACAGGAGACGGGTTCTGATTTAGATCAAAGGTGGTTCTGACCCGGTTCAGAGAAGAAGTATGATTGATTCCTAACAACGTCGTGAATGAAAAGTTCAATATTAGCTTAAAATGCCTGCGGTCAACCTTTAAAAGCCTTAAATGCAACTGGTTGCTCCTAAATCATTAAGAGATCATCGCTCCACTGACCCCCCCTTCATTCCTGACATTCCTCCATCTCTGGCATCTGATTGGTGAGCGATGAGCTCAGCCATACATCCCATACAGCGTGTCTCATACATCCCTGTTTGATGTGTAATGTCCATCTGACACGAGGCGGTCGCCACGCCGACTGCTGACATCCAAATGTGACGGACTCTGAGGAGATGTTTGGAAGTTTCTGCTATTTATTGCTCCGCCATCATGGACCTGTCTCCTCGCGGTGACATCACTGCATTTCCCTCTGCATACTGAGCATGGCAGAGATTAACCGAGGAGGGATGGATCCCTCTGGGTTTAACATTTGGTTCCAAACACGCTGCATGAACGGCTGCAGCTCATTTAAAAGGTGTTTACTTCCCGCTTTCTACCTGCTAATTTTATAGAGTTAATTAAAAGCTTCTCTGCAGGCCAAATTTTCCAGATTTAACTAATTAAACAACTTTGGGAACAAAAACACATTTTTATTCATGGCCTATATTTAGAGAAATCATTTTCTTACATGGATACAACAACACTAAAAAGGATTTCTATTAATAGGGGCTCAGATCACAGGTGTTGGACAGAATTATACTGTATATACTGAGATAGTCGACGAGAGGGCCCACTCTGATTTAAATGCCCCACTTATTTAATTCCATATAGCCTCACAGAACAGAGACAATAACAATGAAAAAATATATATATATTTATTTTCTTGTAAGAACCAAAATCAAAGGTAAAAAATAGCATAATAATACATGAATATTTATCATAACTTTGCAAATAAGCAAAATTTGATTTAATTTATTGATTTAAAATTTGATTTTAAAATATAAAGGAGCCAAAGTTGATCCAGTCATTTTTTTGCTCTATTCTAAATTCCTTTTCTACTTAAATATTATTGATCACTAAATCACAAAAAAATGGTTTTCTTTAGTTTTTTAATGTTTAATATAATCTTAATGTATAGATTCAGATTTTGAAGCTAATTTAAGATGCAGAAAAAAATACTCAAAAAAGCATAAAGTTGATTTAATTTAAATTGTAAGTTTTTGTGTGTTTTAAATGAGATTGATTGAAAGCCTCATATTAAACATGCTGAACCTGTAGGTTCTATGAGAAAAGTCAAGATCTATTTTCCCTTTAATCCACTAAACAAACATCTCCCTGTCATTTTGTTCCACTTCCTTTGTTTTTTCCAATCAGTATTTCAGAGGAAATATCAAATTATAAAGGAGTAGGCATGTGAAAACCAACACCCTCTGGACAGGGGTGGATTTAGGAAATGTGGGGCCCTAGGCAAAGACAGGCAGGGGGCCCTCTGAACTGACAACACATCAAACAGCCCCATTCTCCAGATAGAGAAATGTTACTAGAATAGACATCCATTATCTGTTCTAGGTTGTGTCCCTCTCTTCTTGTCCCCTTTTCTTCTTGTTTTCCTCTCTATGTTTTGTACTCAGCTGACTTTTCATGCTGTCTCTAAAGGAATGAAAGATTTTTTCCAAGCACTAAGCTCACTTAGCTGATTGCTCCTTCCTGTGTTTCCAAAAAGGCCAAAGTAAATAACCCAGTCCTTCTTTTCACTGTAGACAAGCCATGATCTGCTTATCTGTTCTCCATTTTTCATTTGGATGAAATAATAGCTGCATGAATCATGACAGCAGACAAGATAGAGGAGAGCAGGAGGCGGGGTTACCAATCTACTTGCTCTGGAGAGCAGAGTTCGCTGCTTTTAGATGTCTCCAAAGTCTCCAGTAGCAGAAAAAAGTCTCTAGATTTGGCGCTAGGAGCTTTTTAGAAATCAAAGTGCTAGAGGGGTCTGAAAAGTGGCTAAATATAGCGACTAAAGCGCTAAGTTGGCAACACTGCTCTTTGCATGGTTTGTTTTCAAATGGTTTGCTGCTGTCTGATTGGACCTTTCTGAACATGTGCAGCAAATGGACTTTTACAGCTCAGATATGATGAGGGTGACTAAACTCCACTCCATCGGTAAATTGGCTAAAAGGCAAGGCAAGGCAAGGCAAGGCAAATTTATTTGTATAGCACAATTCGGTACAAAGACAATGCAAAGAATTTTACATGGTTAAAATATAGGAAAATAAAACAGAATCAAAGCAAGTAAGGAAAAACATTTATAAAATGAAATAAAAAATGCAGAAACAAAAAAGAAAATAAAAAAAATTGGACTAAAGAAAATAAAAAGTTGAACTAATGATGTTTTAGTTGAACAGTTTAACTAGAACAGTGGAAGGCAATCCTAAACTAATGTGTTTTTAGTCTTGATTTAAAGGAACTCAGGCTTTCCGCACTTTTACAGTTTTCTGGAAGTTTGTTCCAGATAAGTGGAGCAGAGGAACTAAATGCTGCTTCTCCATGTTTAGCCTGAATCAAAAGTAAATTATTATATATATAAAATGCAATAGAGTTTAATATCCTGATATACTTTCTTAATAGATAAAAACACAATAAAACATGATAACAAGACAGAATTAAGGTGTGAAGCTGATTCAAAGAACCATGACCTTATCAGCAGAGTGACGCCTCTTCCCCTCCTGTCTTTGCATGCAGACGCACTGATGCCCAAACTGGTCCGGAGGACAGGAGCTGAGAGGCTGCAGCGTGCATGAGGGCGGTAACATGACCCCAGCCGAGCGGCTCAGGCCATTCTTTATGTCTGCAGACGTTTGACAGGATATATAAGAGCCAGAGGCTGCAGAGAAGACAGGCAGACAGAGAGGGACGCTCGCCATCCCTGCAGGACACCAGTGGACCTAAATCTGCTCCCAGGCTGCTCAGAACTTCTCACAACCAGAATGGGACTGCTGAGTGTGGAGGAGCTGGTAGGTTCTTCTAAATTAACTGAGAATGAAGGCGTGCAGGATCAGAGACAGGCTTTCATTTGAAATTAGAATTCCTCCTTAGCTCAGACTTTACCGTGGATGCTGCAGCGTTTAACTGCATATGTTGTGTTTTGATATTTCAGTCCCTAAATTAAAAATGTAAGTCTGAATAAGTGAACATCTCTTAAATGAAGTACATTACTCTTGAATCGAGCGGGCAAGTTAGACACTTTGGCAATAGAACAAGACAATTTACATTTAAAATAAGAAAAAAACAACTGCAGTCTCTTATTTCCGGTGCATAATATCTAAATATCTTATTTTAAGGCTAAATACAGTCATTCCATCTGCGAATCGTCCCGTTTACCCACTCATATTAAGGATAAATACACTTATTTTAAGATTTTTTTAATGTATTTTAGGCTCGTTTTTGCAGTGTGAATGTTGCAGCGTTTAAGCGTTTAATTAAACAGGTAAGTGAGACACTTTGCCAATGGAACAAGACGATTTACATTTAAAATAAGAAAATACAATTGCATTGACATATTTCATGTGCATTTTATCTAGTTATATTATTTTAAGAGTAGAAATAGTCATTCCATTGGCAAATCATCTTATTTATCTACTCAAATTAAAGGTAAATACACTTAATTTAAGACATTTTTAACATACTTCTAGATTTTTTTCCCAGCGTAAATACGTCACTGGAAATCTAAATAAGTCGTCTTTTCTTGAATTGAGGATATAAGTGGGACACTTTCCTAATGCAAAAAGACTATTTACATTCAAAATAAGCAAAAATGATTGCATTGTCTTATTTCAAGCGCATATTATCTTATTTTAAGAGTGATAATCCACATCCACGGGCAAACTATCTCATTTACCTGCTCAAATTAAGGCTGAATAAACTTAATTTAGGAAATTTTGACTAATTTCTAGATGATTTTTGCATTGTTTAGCTAAATTAATTAAAGATTCTACATTTTCCTCAAATATTCCTTACATCTTGTAAAATCTTTGCTCCATGAGGGCGGGGGTTAGTGTGTCTCACCCTTATGATGCCCTCCTCCAGGTGACTGGAAAGAGGTCAGAGGGCAGAGAGGCCAGCGACTTCCAGGGGGGCGCGTACGAGGCGGCCGTCAACCAGGAGAAGCAGGATGAGCGGGGGTCGCTGGCAGGAGGAGGTGGGCCGCAGGAGGAGCGGGAGGAGGTCAGCGTGGCGGCTCTGAATGTGAGTGAAGCAGCAGCTTCCTTCTCATTTCTCAGTCATTTCTACAAGATTAGGAAACTAATCTAAAGGGAAAACAGCCAGGAAACCTTTTTACACCGTTTTACTTTTAACTTCAAATAACACATATCAGACCAATGTTTGCTGAATTATAAAACATTAAATCATTATCGAATGTTTATCTTAAAGTTTGCTTTCAATTAGTTTAATAAGTTACCAAATTCTAATTGACAGTCAAAACATTACACTGGAAAAAATAGAAATCTAGATAAGTCATTTTTTCTTAAAATAAGTGCATTTGTTCTTGGATTGAGGAGATAAAAGAGACATTTTGCCAACGGAACAAGACAAATTACACTTAAAATAAGAAAACACAATTGCATTGTTTTATTTCAAGTGCATTTTATCCAAGTATCTTGTTTTAAGAGTAAAAATAATCATTCCATTGGCAAGTAATATTATTTAGCTGCTCAAATTAAGGCTAAATACACTTAATTTAAGACATTTTTTCTTATTTCTACATCGTTTTTCCAGTTTAAACCTTTAAACTCTTTTACACAAGGAAAAAAGGGATAAAAAGACAACTAAAAGAATTTATCTTTAAGAACTACGCTGCAAAAACAATCAATAAATAAGTAAAAATGTCTTGAATAAAGTGTATTTAGCCTTAATTTGAGCAGCTAAATAATATTACTTGCCAATGGAATCTTTTATTTATTTTTACTGTATTATTGTATTTTTACTTGAAATAGGTCAATGCAACAGTTTTTTTCTTAAGTTTAATCTGTCTTGTTTCGTTGGCAAAGCGTCTCACTTTCCTCCTCAATAAGAAAAAATGACTTACTTAGGTTTCTATTTTTGCAGTGTGCAGGAATCAAATTTTTCCAGTATGAGGTTGAATCTAAAACAATCTGAGATCTTAATGTTTGGGTTTTTCATTATCAAGGTATGAAAACATATTTTTCTCAGAAGTTCAAATTGTACCTCGGTATACGGAAGAGAATTAGGGCCACAATTTTTTTTTAAAGTATTTCAGTATAATCTGAGGAAAAATTCAGAATTCTGACTTTTTTCTCAGAATTCTGACAGCTAACAAACCGTTTTCATGACGTTTTTTAGAGACTAGCTCTCTTGTTTTCTCTTTTGCTCTTCCATTAATTAAATAGCATCACCAGGATCCCTCAGGAACGTAAAAAGTCACTTAATTCCGTCATTTCCCATCAATGTGTTCCTGTTCCTCCCAAACAACTCCGATCTCTGTCAGTGAAGATGAGTGCTCCATATCTTTGCCTTCATGGGGCCCATCTACATTAACATCCACAATTCTGAGATAAAAGTCAGAGTTCTGACTTTTTTCCCATATTAAACTGAAATAATATTCAAAAAGAAGTTACTTTTTTTTTTTCCAGTGGCCCTAATCCTCTTCCGAGATTCAGAACTTTAAAAAAACCGCTATATTCTGTGGCATATTTTCTGGTGGCCAAAGCTCACCGAACCCTGGAAACGATTCTTTATAACCACTGGAGTGATTTAAATGGGAATCTGCTCAGCTCTGTGCAGCCGCAGGCGTGTGGTTGGTTGGTTGGTCCATCAGAAGCTCTCCTCCAGTGATACAACTTATTCAGATCCAGATGAGAACACCTTTTTCTTTTAATCTTAGCCTTTGAAGTGTCATTAGTTTTTTATTTACTAAACATTTTTATGATATTTGTTATAAAAGATTATTTATTAGTGCAAAAACTTTGTTTCTGATCAAATCTGACGTTAGATGTCAGTTTTATTCAGCTTCTACACATTTAGCTTTTATTGAATACAGATTGGATCATTATAATAAGCTACTGTTGAAATGGGACAAAGATTGCTTTGTTTTTAATAGTGTATCTGGCGCCATCTAGAGGTATGCAAACGCATAACATTTAATTAAGTAGTGACCTCTAAAGTTGGTGATTTAATCCTTTGGCTTTAAAGACAATCATATTATTTCTAAACTGAAAATCTGCAGCTAGATATAGATTTAAAACTAATTATTTGTATAAAATCTATATATTTTTTTTAGAATAAAGTGCAGCAATACATTTTACAGCCTCTAAAGGTTAAAGGCCACTTTAATGGGACTAACAGCATGCTTTCAGGAACTCTAAAAAAAGGGGTTAGGGTTGCGAAGATAGCGGGAAGGAATCAACTCTATCGCTGCATTGTAGTTTTTTGGTCCAGTCTTGGTCTTAGAGGTTGTGTTCTTTGTTGGTACTTTCTTTTTGACTAACTGCACTGCAAAAAATCTAAATCTAGATAAGTCATTTTTTTCTTAAAATAAGTGCATTTGTTCTTGGATTGAGGAGGTAAAAGAGACATTTTGCCAATAGAACAAGACAATTTACATTTAAAATAAGAAAACACAGTTGAATTGTATTATTTCAAGTGCATTTTATCTATTTATCTTATTTTAAGAGTAAAAATACTCATTCCATTGGCAAACTATCTCATTTACCTACTCAAATTAAGAGTGAATACACTTAATTTAGGAAATTTTTACTTATTTCTAGATCGTTTCTGCAAAGTGCGTACCATCATACTGGAAAAACGATCTAGAAGTAAGTAAAATTTCTTGAATTAAGTGTATTTACCCTTAATTTGAGTCAGTAAATGAGATAGTTTACCAATGGAATGAGTATTTTACTCTTAAAATAATACAATTAGATAATATGCACTTGAAATAAGACAATGCAATTGTGTTTTCTTAGTTTAAGTGTAAATTGTCTTGTTCTAATGGCAAAATGTCTCTTTTACCTCCTCAATCCCAAAAAAATTCACTTATTTTAAGAAAAATTGACTTATCTAGATTTCGATTTTTTTTCCAGTGCAGGAAACTTATCTTTGTTTCCTTTGAACTTTTTCAAAGTTTACTCCATAGTTTGGGGTTGAAGCTGTTTTGCAAGATAACTTGTAACCAGATGCATTTATTGGTTTATTCTGAGCATCTTCCCAGCATTACCAGTTTGCTGCGAGAAAGGAAACTTTTTTATGAATTACTTTCTAAAACTTGCATGTTTTCGGCCAGAACGAGCAGTTAAAGTTCTGTGAAGTCTTTGGTTCTGTTGGATCGTCTGGAGTTGAAGAAACTTTCTGTTTTGTTTTTTTCTCTGACAGACGGATAGAAGCGGGAGGCTGAAGCTGGAGACGGTGGATGATCTGTTCAACATCCTGCAGCTGAGGAAGAGGAGGAAGGAGAGGAAGTCTTCTGTCTGCAAGAAAACTGAACCGGAACCAGAACCGGTGGTACGAGCGTTCTGCTCCCGTTTCTACCGCTTGCATTGATGAAGCTGAAGATAATAAATGTGCTTTTAGTTGACTGATCAGAAAACACCAGAGATCTGGACTCATGTTAGATGGACTAACAACGGGTCATAGACCGGACTGAACCTGTGTGTCCTGCACAGGCCAGCTGACAGCTTTCCCAGGGCCCCGGGACAACACAGTCTTTTTGGGCCCCCCCATCTATTGAATTTAATGCACTTGTTAAACTTTTCTCTTCTTCATAAGAGAACAGCAAGCATAGCAGGCAAAACATTGTCTTTTTTGAGCTGCTGTATATCAGGCAGTTCCTAACTATTTTCCCCTCCATTGTGGGAGGTGGAATAGATACCTAAAGATTTTAAGACAGGATTTTTTTTTTTAGCTAGAAATTTTCTCAATTTTGGGACAATATGGTCTGATAAAAAGTAGAATTATATACATGTTTAAGCCAGAATAATTTGACATTTAAATATGAGTTTCCTACGACTTTAAAGAAAACATATTTAAAATCTGCAGTGTGTTCCTTACAGCCAGAGACGGTGGACGAGCAGCTCTTTCTGACGGCAGTCATGGAGAACAAGCTTCCTGTGGTGGAGAAGTACCTGAGCGACGGAGGAAACCCCAACGCAGCAGATCATGTGAGAGACAGACAGCACCTCGGGACTCTACACTGGAAAAACCATCTAGAAATAAGTGAAAATGTCTTAAATTAAGTGTATTTACCTTTAATCTGAGTAGGTAAAGGAGAACGTTTGCCAATGGAATGAGTACTTTTCCTCTTAAAATAATATAATTAGAAAATATGCACTTAAAATAAGACAATGCAGTTGTGTTTTCTTATTTTAAGTGTAAATTGACTTGTTCCATTGGCAAAATGTCTGTTTTATCTCCTCAATTCAAGACAAAACGCACTTATTTTAAGAAATTTCATTTTTTATTCAGGAAGGATGCAAGAACTTATTTTTATTTTTTATGTCCAGTTTCAGAGAACGGCTCTGCATAAAGCTTCCTTCAAAGGACATGTGGAGGTGATGAGAAGACTTCTGGAGGCCGGAGCTGCCATCCAGCAGAAAGACAAGGTCCTACTCTCTGCACTGGAAAAAAATCCCAATCTAGACAAGTCATTTTTTCTAAAAATAAGTGTGTTTTTTCTTGACTTGAGGAGATAAATGATCCACTTTGCCAATGGAACAAGATAATTTCTATTTAAAATAAGAAAAAGCAATTGCATTGTCTTATTTCAAGTGCATTTTATCTAATTATCTTATTTTAAGAGTAAAACTACTCGTTCCATTGGCAAACTATCTCATTTACCTGCTCAAATGAAGGGTAAATACACTTATTTTAAGAAATGTTTCCTTATTTCTAGATAGTTTTTGCAGTGTAGACTCGGTCTGACATCCAGGTGTGTTTGTGTTGCAGCTGGAGGCCACAGCTGTCCACTGGGCCTGCAGGGGAGGCAGCCTTCCAGCCCTGCAGCTCCTCCTGGACCAGGGAGCCAAGTTCTCCAGCAGAGACAAGGTCGGTGCTCCCGCTGTTTCTGTCTGCACTGTAAAAAATTTATTCTAATTAAGTATTTTTTTTCTGAAAATAAGTGCATTTTGTCTCGAATTGAGGAGGTAAGTGAGACACTTTGCCAATGGAACGAGACAATTTACATTTAAAATAAGAAAAAGCAACTGCATTATCTCACTACACTGGAAAAACTATCTAGAAATAAGTAAAAATTCCTTAAATCAAGTGTATTTTACCTTAATTTTAGTAGGTAAATGGAATGATTTGTCAATGGAATTAGCATTTTTACTCTTAAAATAAGATAATAAGATAAAATGCACTTGTAATAAGATAATGCAGTCGCTTTTTCTTATTTTAAATGTAAATTGTCTCGTTCCATTGGCAAAATGCCTCACTTACCTCCCCGATTCAAGAACAAATGCACTTACTTTAGGAACAAATTACTTATTTAGATTTCAATTTTTTGCAGTGAATGGAACATGATAATTTACATTTAAAAAAGAAAAAGCGACTGCCTAATCTTATTTCAAGTGCATATTATCTAATTATCTTATTTAAGAGTAAAAATACTCATTCCATTGGCAAGTCATCCCATTTACCAACTCAAATTAAGTTTAAATACACTTAATTTAAGACATTTTTACTTATTTCTAGATCATTTTTGCAGTGTGTGCTTCAGTCCTGTACTGAGAGACGGGTCTTTCTATGATCTGCTGAAATTTGCTGTCATTACGCAGCTTCAGAGCACGCCTCTTCACGTCGCCGTGAGGACCGGACACTGCGAGTGTGCCGAGCATCTCATCCACTGTGGAGCAGACGTCAACGCCAGAGACAGGGTGAGCACCGGGATCTGTTTTTGCCTTGAATGCTGCAGATCAGCTCTTATTGGCATCATCTGATTGTAGCTGTTCCTCTCTGACTGAAGGACGGAGACACGCCGATGCACGATGCTGTGAGGATCAACAGATTTAAGATGATCAAGCTGCTGATGATGTACGGGGCCAGCCTCGGCACAAAGAACAGCGTAGGTTCAGCATGCTTAGGAAACATCCTGCTGGTTATGACACATTATTCCACCTGGAAAACAGGCCAAGCTCCAACATCTATAAACAAAGGTGTTGATGGCAGCAGCACAGCTGATATTTCTCTCCAGGATGGAGTCACAGCCAAACAGGAACAGACCAGATGAAGCTACTATGAGAAAAAGCAGAGAGAGCAGAACGTTAGAGATTGAACTAACAGATTCTGCAGAGTGGGAGAATAGAGATAGAATGAAGCAGGATGATGAAAAAGGGGTCCCTATGTCCTCCAGCAGTCTAAGCCTATAGCAGCAGAACTATAGAGATAGATCAGGATAACCTGAGCCACTCTAACTAGAAGCTTTATCAGAAAGGAAAGTTTTAAGCCTAGCCTTAAAAGTAGACAGGGTGTCTGCCTCACGGACTAAAACTGGTAGTTGGTTCCACAGGAGAGGAGCCTGAGAACTAAAAGATCTGCCTCCCATTCTACTTTTAGAAATTCTAGGAACCACTAGTAAACCTGCAGATTGAGAGCGAAGTGCTCTGTTAGGAACATAAGGAACAATCAGATCTCTGATATCAGATGGAGCTTGGCCATTTAAGGCTTTATATGTGAGAAGGAGGATTTTAAATTCTATTCTGGATTTAACAGGAAGCCAATGAAGAGAAGCCAGGATAGGAGAGATATGATCTCTCTTTTTCATTTTCATCAGAACTCTGGCTGCAGCATTTTGGATCAGCTGAAGGCTTTTAACTACAGTCTGTGGACTTCCTGATAGTAAAGAATTACAATAACAGAAAAGGAATGGCGAATTAAAACAAGGAACAAATCAACTTTTACTTTAAAAGTCAAGCTTATGGCAAACATATTTAGTTTATTATTACTTGTGTATAAAAGTATGAATTTGTTTGAAAGTATGAAAGAACAAAATCCTTGCATGCTTTGTGTCTTTAACTCTGAACAGGAGCAAATGAATAATTTTAGTTAAATGTCTGATCAACCCAAACAGAGTTGGGATTTAAAATGTTCCCAGCTGATGCTCCTGTCTACCTTTCCAGTAACCTTCACAGTTTTTGTTGCTTGTTGTTTGCAGGATGGAAAAACTCCACTTGAGACGCTGTATTCCTGGCAGAACGGAGCCAAGAGCCTCTTGTGCAACTTCAACGAGGAGAAGCCCTGATCTCCTGGATTATCTGCATTTAAGCTCCTCTGCAGAGACCCGCCTCCATAGATCCGTAGCCAAAACCTATCCGGCCACTTTTTGAACTAAATTCTGCTTACTGAGTGATTTTGGGTCTGATCTCCATCAGGGATCTTTCAGCAACAATGTGACGTCCAATCAGGATGCGTTTGTGGCGTCAGCTGGACGTTGCTGGTCGGCGCCTCAGCTGACAGCCTGGAAGGGATTTATTTTGTTTTTCTTTATTTTAATCTTAAGCTGAGTTGAATTCAGTGACGATGCACCTAAAAGGTGATTAATTTATTGATAGAGCCTTTATTTATTGTCGCGTATGTTGTGTTTGATTTAATCTAACATAGAAGGGCTGCCTGTGTGTTGATCAGCATCTGAAGCTGATTTTCTGCTTTTGACGAGTTTATGAGAAGCAAGGGAGAACAAAGTAGGTTTAATCTTCCGGTCAGACAGAATCTCTCCTCTTTCCTTTCTAGTTTTTTTTTTTTTTTTCAAAAATATCTTTATTAGAACATCTTGAACAATATGCAAAATTTAAGAACAACATGCTGTTCAAGCCAAAGCAAAAACAAACAAAAAAATGCCTCTCACTATCCTGGTTCTAATGCAACTGGTCACATTTCCACATATCCTCTTTATATTGAGACCAAAGTTTAACAGTATATGTCCTCAAAAAATGAGTCTTTAGGAACTGCAGTTAAATCTGAAAAACTCCCATGAAGAGAAAAGACAATTAGAAGAAATTTATTGATACAACTAGTTGGTCTTTGGCGCTCAGACCTCGGCAGGAAACATAGTGCTTCATTTTGATAGATATGCATGAACAGGAGCAAAGAACAGGGCTGTTTTCCCCCAGGCCTGAATCTGGTGGTGGAGTGGAGATAGATGGAGTTGGTCAGTCTGTAGACTGCTGGTTGGAGTGGAGATAGATGGAGTTGGTCAGTCTGTAGACTGCTGGTTGGAGTGGAGATAGATGGAGTTGGTCAGTCTGTAGACTGCTGGTTGGAGTGGAGATAGATGGAGTTGGTCAGTCTGTAGACTGCTGGTTGGAGTGGAGATAGATGGAGTTGGTCAGTCTGTAGACTGCTGGTTGGAGTGGAGATAGATGGAGTTGGTCAGTCTATAGACTGCTGGTTGGAGTGGAGATAGATGGAGTTGGTCAGTCTGTAGACTGCTGGTTGGAGTGGAGATAGGTGGAGTTGGTCAGTCTATAGACTGCTGGTTGGAGTGGAGATAGGTGGAGTTGGTCAGTCTGTAGACTGCTGGTTGGAGAGACGGTCTGCTGAGCTGTATGGGGAGATCCAGTGGACTGCGTGAGCTGATACTAGAGCTTCACTTAGTGACCTGGAAGATGGGAGTCCAGCTGGATATCACAGGTTGCATGAACCTGTCCATGATGAGCAAGCATGAAGCGAAAGTGGAGAGGAAAAACTCCCTTTTTGAAAGAAACCTCTGGCAGAACCAGGCTCAACATGGCGGTCTTCTGCCGGACCGGTTGAAATGAGACATGATAGATGAGTCTTTCATGTGATTAAAGTTAGATCTAAAGCGCCTCCTATTCATTCTGACAGCAGCTATCAGAACTGTGGTCTGATCAAAGATGGCCGCTTTCTAGGCTCGTCGGCCAGCGTCCAATGAGGCGTCTACGTACATAATGTCTATGTACCTATCAACTCCTTAGTCGATAGGCTCTATTTTTTTGTAAACTTGTTGTATCCCTTATCAAATCTTTAAAATAGGAGGATTATAAAAAAAAGCATTTTCATTGCCAAACTCAGAGTTAATAGTCTTATTTGACGATTACTTTTTTTGGGAGTTATAACTTCACATTCTGAGCTCATGTGTGGTTCTTGAACACAGCACAGTAACAGCGGTAGGTCATCTGAGACGTTGGAATTCTTGACATACCTAATAAAGGAATTCCAGATGAACTCAAGCTGATCCTGCTTGGCCTTTATATCCTTTTTTCCAAAGGGACTGCAGATAACGTCTGCTGCAGCCATCGGTTTATGGTCAGAACATTGATCTACACCTTTTCACATTAAGCAGACTTAAGTTTATAGATGTTTTTTCATTTTGATTATAATTATGTTTTTTAGGGTACAGTCCAAACGCAAACAGCTTTGGCTAAAGAATTATTTGTTTGGACTTTACCTCTTTCCAAAACAGTATAATTTTCCTACAATCCCACCTACAGTGAACCAGAGTTCCTCTGTGCATTTTGGACATACATCATGCATCGCCCTGTTATACCTATTAAGGTCCACTGGTGATATATAAACCTGAATCATTTTAAGAGCTGTGTTGATAGACCCTTCTGGTTTTTATTCATATTAGTGATATTCTGATATGAACTCCTTTCTTAGCCTTAAGGACAAGAGCGGCTTTATTTATCCAGAGTTTTTAAAAATGTCTCCCAGCAGGAGCCCCAATCTACTAGTAGGACATTCAGGCTCCTGCTCTAATTGAATGAATATAAAGACCCTAAGAAGCAGAGAGTGACAGAGCTGGAATGTTGCTGATGGTTCAGAGGAAGTTTGATAAGAAGTTGTTTTAATATTTGTCTTTTTTAAGATGTCTGTAAATGATGGTTTTTATTTATTGACTAAAATAAAAAAATAAAATTGCATTTGATTTGAATTTTATCTCTATCTGTTGTCTACATGTATGATAATATTTCTAACTTTGTAAAAATGTAAAAATATATCTCACTTGATATTATATAAGGTGATAAAATGGACCTATATCGCCATTTATTTAATGGATAAAAGGAGTGTTAAAATCAAGATACATGATGTTATTTTTGTACTGATTAAACATTTACACAGGAGAGGTTTCTAGTTTCAAAGGTTGGCTGCTTAACGTAGAACATCGTTTGTATATTTTAATATTATCCTCCTGCTTTTTTTCTGCAGTTTCTGAGAAAATATGAAAGATAAACTCCTCAACCAAGAACTGCAGGACATGTTAAAAAAATAGTTTTTATTATAATTACCCATTGACATTATATATGTAGCGAGGTCGACGTGCCTAGAGGGCGGCCATCTTGGATCAGACCATAGTTCAGACAAAACAATCTTTAAAATTACCTTTCAGTTAGAATACACATAATTATTCAAATTAAAAACTATTTAAATTGAACTTAAACTGGATGACATATATACAAAATTATATTTTTTTAAATGTAATATTAATATGAAAATTTTTTTATATTATTATATTATAAGATTATGTTTTACAAATATTATATATTTATATAGTATATTATTGTTATTATTATAAATTTTTTAAGGATTGCTCTTTGATAATGAGTATTATGATGTATAGAGGAAATGTTTTTTCTGAGTTCCAAAAGAGAGTAAAGTTATTATTTAGTTTTTTTTTTAATTAATTTTATGTCAATTTCTATTTATTTTTTGTCATTGACAAGACTTTGCTGTAAAATCGTAGTGAATGGTAAATTTATGTTGTGTCTAATTAAAAACTTTCTGTTCTTATAGGTTTGTCTAAACGCCTTCCTAAACTCTTTTTTTGTTTTTTTGTTAATCATTATATATACATATGTAAACATTTGTTCTTTAATCAGTGAATGAGTGTCATATATAATATATATATATATTTTAGAATTTGTTTTGGTGTTTAAAGGGGTTGTGACATGCAAGAGATTATTGAAATATTATCTGAGACTCGTATTTTATGTGAATAAAGTTAGATCTAAAGCGCCTCCTATTCATTCTGACAGCAGCTGTCTGAACTTTGGTCTGATCCAATATGGCCGCCCTCTAGGCACGTCAGCCAGCGTCCAATGAGGCGTCTATGTACGTAATGTCTATGTATTACCTAACAACTCAATAGTCAATAGGTTTTATTTCTTTGTAACTTTTTGTATCCCTTATAAAATCTTTAAAATATTAGGATTATTTTAAAAAAAGAAAAAGCATTTTTATTACCAAACTCAGAGTTAATAGTCTTGTTTGACAATTACTGTTTAGAGTTAATTTTTTTTTTTTTTTTACAGTGTCCTGTCTGGCAAGGTGACAATAAGAATAATTGTCTTGATGCCAAAAGGAGCCCAACAGATTTACTTTCACAAGTGGAGCAGTATGGCAATTGCCATTCTGCTCCACTTGTTTCATGCATATAAATTGCTTTATTATAATTATGCAGGGAGTTTTACAGTTCATATGGACACTGCAGTGTAAGTAGAGCAGAAAAACAGGAGAAGAAAAAGGAAAAAGAAAAAAAAAAGGACAAAAGATGAAAGAAAGAGGAGATAGAAAGGAGACAATGACAAAACATTTTCAGTCTGCTTCATCACCTGTAACGAGATGAAAAAAAGAACAGCACAACCGAAAGACACGATACGAGATATACAATAAAGCAACACCTTGAAACTATCGCTAAAGTAATATTATTAAGTCTGACATGTACTCTGTGTTACCTGAAGCAGCTCCGCCGCCCCGGCCCCCCAACGCGCGCCGGCCAGAGCCACTCCAACCGGGAACAAAGCAGCTCCGCCATGCCTCCAAGAGGGAAAACCCACCCGAATACCCAATCAGCGCAGCCAGCCCCCCAACACCACCCCCGCCGGATCTTTTTAGAGTTATAAGTTCACATTCCGAGCTCACGTTTGGTTCTTGAACGCAACACAGTAACAGCGCATGCGCAGCGTTCTGGTTGGAAACGGCTTGAATCTTTCAAACGGTAGACCCGCGACTGTCTGTCGGTTGTCGTTTATAGCTAAGTGATTATCGTGCCCTTATAATATGGGAAAAACAAAAAAATAACTTTGTGTTGACTAGTTGTGTTTGCGAAGCTGCTCGGTAAGTGTTTGCTGAGTCCATGTCGCAGTGGTTTTTGTGAAAGCTGAGTCTGTTCTCTAAATTTATCAAACTTTAGCTTAAGTTTTCTGTTAGCCTCGTTAGCCGTTGACAGGTGAACAAAGTGTTTATGTCCCAAACGTTTGCTGCTGTTTAACATTAAAACTGGAGGAGTTAATGTAACTCTTCAGAAGGAGAAAATTAATTCTGGTCAGTTTTATTTCATAAAACCTCATCATGGAGGGTGTGGACTTGATTTAAGCAGTTGAACACTCAACAGATATGAGTTTCAGCAGCTCTAGTCTTTTTCAATTCCATTTTAATTTGCATATTTTCTTCCTTCCTTCATGAATTTGCATAAATAATGTGTTTAAACAACATATTAAGACACAGCACCCTGCTAATGATGACTAACATGACTGATATGGGGTCCGTTTTTACATTGGCTCTGTTGTTAGTTTGCCTCAGTAATCCCAGTCCCTCCCAGTCCAGAGCTGAAGGATCCCAGTGGGGTGTTTGTCCCAAAGACAGGAGATTCCTGACGGGAAGTAACTGGAAATAAATCATCCAGAGGGAGAAACCAGAAGCCTCCTGATTGTTTTCTTAAGTTAAGCTGCATAGCAGCAAAAACACATCTAAGAAAGTGCAGATATTGTTTCTTACAATCAGAGCTCAGCAGTAGAAAAAGTACAAATAGGAAAAATATTAGGGCCAGAGATTTTCTTTCTTTTGTGAATAAAGTCGTAATATTATAGGAATAATGAACTTAAATTAGGAGAATTAAGTCATAAAATTACTAGAATAAAGTTATGATATTATGAGATTAAAGTAATAAAATTATGAAAATAAAGTTGCAACCAGAATAGTCACAATTTGGGGAATAAACTCGTAATATTACAAGAATAAAGTTGTAACATTACGAGAATAAAGTATCAAAATTTTAAGAATAAAGTCGCGAAATTATGAGATTAAAGTCGTAATAGTACACTTATAAAGTTATATTTTATGACAACTCTTACAAGGAGCACTGTCTTTCCTAAAATGAGGAATGTTGAGAAGCAAATAAGGAAATCCTTTAGTGTGCCAGCTTCTCATAATAATACGACTTTATTCTTGTAGTGTTGTGACTTTATTCTTGTAATGCTGCGACTTTATTCTCATAATGCTGCGACTTTATTCTCGTAATGTTACGACTTTAGTCTCGTAATGTTACGACTTTTTTCCCGAAATGTTACAACTTTATTCTCATAATGCTGCCACTCTATGTTTGTAATGCTATGACTTTATTCTCGTAATGCTGCGACTTTATTCTCGTAATGCTGCGACTTCATTCTCGTAATGTAACGACTTTATTCTCATAATGCTGCGACTTTATTCTCGTAATGTTACGACTTTTTTCCCGAAATGTTACAACTTTATTCTCATAATGCTGCCACTCTATGTTTGTAATGCTACGACTTTATTCTCATAATGCTGCGACTTTATTCTCGTAATGTTACGACTTTAGTCTCGTAATGTTACGACCTTTTTCCCGAAATGTTACAACTTTATTCTCATAATGCTGCCACTCTATGTTTGTAATGCTACGACTTTATTCTCGTAATGCTGCGACTTTATTCTCGTAATGCTGCGACTTAATTCTTAAAATGCTGCGACTTCATTCTCGTAATGCTGCGACTTTATTCTCATAATGCTGCGACTTTAGTCTCTTAATGTTACGACTTTAGTCTCTTAATGTTACGACTTTAGTCTAGTAATGTTATGACTTTTTTCCCGAAATGTTACAACTTTATTCTCATAATGCTGCCACTCTATGTTTGTAATGCTGCGACTTTATTCTCGTAATGCTGCGACTTAATTCTTAAAATGCTGCGACTTCATTCTCGTAATGTAACGACTTTATACTCATAATGCTGCGACTTTAGTCTCTTAATGTTACGACTTTAGTCTCTTAATGTTACGACTTTAGTCTCTTAATGTTACGACTTTAGTCTCTTAATGTTACGACTTTATTCTTGTAATGTTACGACTTTATTCTTGTAATGTTACGACTTTATTCTCGTAATGTAGCGACTTTATTCTCGTAATGTAGCGACTTTATTCTCGTAATGTAGCGACTTTATTCTCGTAATGTTACGACTTTATTCTCGTAATGTTACGACTTTATTCTCGTAATCTTACGACTTTATTCTCGTAATGTTACGACTTTATTCTCCTAATGCTGTGACTTTGTTCTTGTAATATTAGGAGTGTATTCCCGAAATTAAGAAAAAAAAATCTCTAGCCTGTCCCTAATAAAAAAAGCTCAGCTCTGTGCTAACAGGACGGGATGTGTTTTAAGTAATGAAAACATTCATTAAATTGCTGACAGAAAGTCTCTTAAATTGATCATTTATTTGTGTTTTTAGATCCAAAAATGACTGACTGCTGCACAAGCAACAAACCGGACCAACAAGGTCCCTCTGAAGATGGGAACGATGACCTGTCCACAGAATTCAGCACTTTACCACAACTACAGGTGAGCCTTGGTGGTCGAGTTAGGATTAATTTGCAAAACGTTGAATTTTTTCTCAAATTAGAGAAATGCTTGTTGAGAAGAAGGTGTTGGGTTATAATCCAAACTTGTGACCTCATCAATCAATGCTCACCCATTGATTGCTGGTTCATCATCATCATCTTCACATGGTGCCAGACTTCTGGAAGAGTGTTTGTTAGCCGGATTCATGCTGTCAGCATAAAGGCATCTGTTAGAGGCAACAGCTTAAACTGAGTTTAATCATTTCAATTCTATTCAGTGTATTTCTATAGCTCCAATTCACATCATGTCATCTCAGGTCACTTTCCAGTTCACCAGATCATCCAGTCAGATTGATTCAAAGTTTTCTATCTAAGGAAAACCAGCTGATTGCATCGACTCATTGACTCTTCAGCAATCCCTCACACTAAGCATGCTTGTAGCGACAGTGGAGAGGAAAAACTCCCTTTGAACAGGAAGAAACCTCCAGCAGAACCAGGCTCAGTGTGAGCGGCCATCTGCTGAGGCCCACTGGGGTTCAAGGAGACAGAAGCAGACATAGAAAAAGAAGCATAGATACAAAAGGCAACTGTCAACCAGCTCCACAGGCGGCCCCGTCCAGGAAACACACAGCCAGGCAGACGAGCTCCGAGCCAGCTCCCATGTCAGAGGATGAAGAGAGCACATCCAGTTAGTCACAGTCAGAGAAACAGGACTACACTGGAAAACAGGCCAAGCTCCAACATCTAGAAACAAAGGTGTTGATGGCAGCAGCACAGCTGATATTTCTCTCCAGGATGGAGTCACAGCCAAACAGGAACAGACCAGATGAAGCTACTATGAGAAAAAGCAGAGAGAGCAGAACGTTAGAGATTGAACTAACAGATTCTGCAGAGTGGGAGAATAGAGATAGAATGAAGCAGGATGATGAAAAAGGGGTCCCTATGTCCTCCAGCAGTCTAAGCCTATAGCAGCAGAACTATAGAGATAGCTCAGGATAACCTGAGCCACTCTAACTAGAAGCTTTATCAAAAAGGAAAGTTAAGCCTAGCCTTAAAATATGATCTTGTTTTGCAGAATTCTTGCATAGAAGATAAAGAAAATCTCCAGGTTTACCTCAGAATCAGACCCTTCACCTCCACAGAGAGCAGCGCTGGAGAGTCCCAGGTCCTTTTCTTAAATCTGTTTTACCAATAATCATCTAAAGTCAAATGTTCAGCATATTTTAAATCTTTTTTTTTCTTGCCAGGACTGTGTTACCATTGAACCACCAGATAGGGTTCTTCTGAAGCCTCCCAGTTCGTCCCTTTTGTCCAGGCTCAGCGCGGATAAATCCTTTCCACAAACCGGGCAGCGCTTCCAGTTCTCCAAGGTGAGTGTTTGTCAGGCGGAGAAACAGGAAGTCTACCTGACTCTCACTGACGCTTCTGTCCTTTAAAGGTTTACGGTCCAGAAACGACTCAAAGTGAGCTGTTTGAAGGCACCGTCAGAGATCTGGTCAAAGATGTTCTGGAAGGAGGAAATTCTCTGGTGTTCACCTACGGAGTCACCAACTCTGGGAAGACGTTCACGTTTTTAGGTACGCCGCCGTCTGTCCGGATGAACGACCTGCTGAGACCATTTCAGGGCTGACTATGTCTCTCCTGCTGAAGGTCCAGACAGCGAAGCTGGGATCCTGCCGCGCTCCCTCCATGTGATCTTCAGCAGCATCCAGGAGCACGTCTTCCATGAGCTGAGCGTCAAACCGCACCGCTGCAGGGAGTTCATGGCCCTGAGCCGGGAACGGCAGGCGGAGGAGGCGCTGTTCAAGAGAAACCTGCTGAAACGGTTCAGAGAGGTGAGCCGCCGCTGCTACAGGCGGAGCTCAGGGAGGTACCGCCCTCCGGCGCTCATTTTGGTTTCTGTCTGTTTTGTTTCAGAATGAGAAGCTCGGTAGCAGCCAGCTGAACATCACCAACCAGAGTCTGCTTGAAGGTCACTAGAAACACTTTCTGTTGTTTAAGGTCGTAGGGAAGCGGCCGGTCCAACCGTTGGGTTTCCGAATTCTCCAGAGTGGTGCCCGACTTTACACCAGTGAATAAAGTGAATGTGATTGGTCGATTATCAAGGGGGCGGGATTGTTGTGGTGGAAGGTTCACAAGCAAGTTTGGTTGTGGCCGGTTTGTGGGAAGCATCTTGCTAACCAGTTAGCATCTTAGTGCTAGCAGGTTCCCAATGGGAAATTCCATTGGGACCAAGTAGCAGTAAATTGGTGACTTAGAAACGACGCTGTCAAGGAACGCTATGGACAGCGGAAACATGCAAGAGGATGAGAGTTTAGTGTCGGAGGTCGTGGATGAGTCTCCTCCGTCTCCTTTCCATGGAGCGCTCATAGAGAGTATCATTTTAAAAGTTCTCTTTCTGTTGCTGTTCAATAAAAGTAGGTTTTAAGATCATTTGAGGAGATAACATTATACTTTTAAGTGTCACTATATGGCCCATTTACCGATTTAATGCGTAAAAAAAAATGTTCAGAAGTTGAGAGGACCGAGGCAACCAGCGGAGCTCCAAAGCTAACTGCAGACGGGCTAACGTTAGCCCGTCTGCAGCGGCCCTCTCTCTGCATAGCCATGTGTGAAGAACTGCTGTCTATGATGGCGATTTTTTTTTCCTTTTTTTTTTGTCTTTGGCAAAATGTTAATTTGCTTTGTGTTTATCTGACTGTGTTCATTATTATTCCCTCACTAAATGAAAAAAGTCATAATCTATTATTATCTAGAGGCTATTAATAAAAGGAGGTGAAATGCAGCTCCAGATGAGCCGAGCGTGTGGTGATGTCATCACTACGCTTCTGTTCCTATTCACGCGGATTTATTCTGTGTGTTCCCATTCTCACCAAGTCCACACTTTCCTGTGTTCTTCTCAAGAACATACTTGGCGAGGACGCGAGTCCGTACTAGAAACGGTCAACGACGCGCTCTCTAGCTATATACCTGTAACGGTCACCGCTACTCTGCGAAGATTCTTATTTCAACCGTTGCGTATATTAGCTGCGAAAAATGAATCAAGATGCTATGACCAAAAAATTTGTGATTGACAGATGAGCGTTTATATATGATTGGCCGAATGTAGGAGTTCAGGCTGACGTAGAACTAACTGGCCTGCAGAAGATAATGAAAACAAACAAACGAATTTTAAGATGGGATTTTTTTAAAATAGACATTTTCTAAATTTTGGGGCAGTACAGTCTGATAAAGAGTACATTTATATACATGTTTACCCCAGAATGATTCAGCATTTAAATATGATTTTCCTACGACTTTAAACCTGCTGGGTTCCGTTCCGGGCTCAGAGGGGCCCCGCGGCTGACTGTGCTCTCTGCAGGCTCCATGGCGACGGGGCCAAACGCAGCAGCTGAAGAGAAGATCAGCCTGAATGTGGACCCCAGCACCAAGTTCTCTGTCTGGATCTCCTTCTGTGAAATCTATAACGAGAACATCCACGACCTGCTGGAGGTGGCCCCCAGCGGAGCGCCCAGAAGGCCCGCTCTGCGGCTGTCACAGGACGGGAAGGGCAACGCTTTCATCAGAGGTCCTCATACTGCCACGCCTCCAAGCTTTTGGCCCATGGAAACCCGAGGAGTAACGGTCGGTCTGGTCTGTGTTTAGATCTGCGCTGGGTCCAGGTGAGCAGCGCTGAGGAGGCGTACATGGTGGTCCAGCTGGGGAGGAGGAACCAGAGCTTCTCCTCCACTCGACTCAACCAGCTGTCCAGCAGGAGGTGAGGATCTCAGCAGGCTTCAGCCGCCCAGGTTCTGTTTCCTCCTAACGCTGGTTTCCTTGCAGTCACAGTATTTTCTCCATCCGGATTCTGGGCGTGGAAGACGATGACCCTGCTAGAGTCCGCACCATCAGCGAGTGAGTTCAGCGGCGCCTGGTTAGCCGTTAGCCGTCCGCTCCTACTGTCTGAACGTGGCTCTGCTGTCCTGCAGGTTGTGTCTGTGCGACCTGGCTGGCTCTGAACGATGCGCAAAGACCCAGAATATAGGCGAGCGTCTGAAGGAAGCCGGAAACATCAACACCTCGCTGCTCATCTTAGGGAAATGTATCAAAGCTCTGCGGCACAACCAGCAGGCCAAGTGAGACGCTAACCTCATGTCTTCTTCCATGGTTTCCGCTAAACGTTCCCACGCTTCCATCATTCTTTGACCTTTCCTGGTGAGTTTCCTCTCCTTCCTTCCTTCAGGCTCCTACAGCACGTTCCCTTCAGGGAGAGCAAGCTGACCCACTACCTGCAGAGCTTCTTCTGCGGCCGAGGCAAAGCCTGCATGATCGTCAACATCAACCAGTGTGCCTCCATGTATGAGGAGACCCTCAACGTCCTCAAATTCTCCGCCGTGGCGCAGAAGGTTCCCGATCCTTTCGTCTCTCTTTCTTCATTGGCCGACAAACGCTGGATGAAAATTCCAGATCCAGACGGATTTCAGGCTCCTGTGTCTATTTTATAGGGATATTTAGTGTTCATATTTGAGCTGATGCTGGGGCGGAGCTCGATGGGGGGCCAGGGGTGGCCATAGCACCCCTTAGCCAATCATTGGCCACCCCTACCATTTTTTTCCCTCTAATACAGCAGGTGGCGGCAGCAATACTCTGAAGGGGAGTTTTCAAACTTATTAAACATTAAAATTTTTCCTATATTAACAACTGCTTGTGTCAGGTCTAAGAACCTAAAACATCATACATACATACAGGGAAAGAAAGAAGGCACAGAGACAATTAATTTAGTTTTACTCGTGAGGAGAGTAGGAAGAGACTGCAGAGTTTACAAATCTCCAACCCACTCTGCCGGTCTTCAGCTTTCTCCTCGCTATTTATTAAAGTCAGGGGGGGGGTCCCTAGTTACACAAGCTGAGGTTGCACTAAAGGAATAGGAAACAAAAAATACAATTCAATTTGCAGCCTCAGTGAACAGGTCAATTTGCATTTAAATGTCTTGCGGTCAAATGGTCCGAGAACCTCTTGGTTTCGTTAAGCTTGAGCAATACTTCCTGATAGTTGACCTATACTGCTTGTGCAACACCTCTCTGGAACAGTAATATGTCACACATTATACATTATAAGAACAAACATTAACAGCTTGACAACAGAAACACTGCGCTGTTTCTGTTATTAAAGATGATATATACAGAATTCCTGCTCTTTCCAGAGCTAGATTTTGAATTATTTTGGGTAGAGAGAAAACTATGTGCCTCTGCAAGTTATCTAGGAGTCTTCAGTGGAATCATAGATTAATAACTACTTTAATACTAACATAAACATTCATTAAACGTGGATATTAGTAGTATAAATTATTTTTCATTTTGCAGAATGATTATTGATAAAAGTAGGTAATGACATTGTAAAATATGTTCGCCACTATGGCAAGCCATTTTAACATAAATTCGGTTGTACCGCCTTTACATTCAAGATATCTCAAATTGTTTAATGACTAGACGTTTTAGCGATTTAAGATATCGCTAATTATATTTTGACAAGTCAAAATTCCTATTCGGGATATCTCTAATTACATTCTGACTAGTCGAAATGACGTCAGATTTACCATTTAACTTGTATGAAGACGTCAATTTAAGATATCTAGAATGAATTAGTGACTATCTGAAATACACATTTCAGATATCTACGATTAAATTACGGCTAGTCATAAAGTAATTTCAAGATATCTCGATTTTAGTTTTGACTAGTCATAATTCTAATTAAAGATATCTCAAATGCCACCATAATTCATGATATCTTAAATGTATTTTAGGATAGAAGATATGAAGTTTTGACTAGTGAAAACTCAATTATAGATATCTTAAAAGCCATTAATGACTAGACAAAACAAATTTAAAGATATCTCGAATTGTCATTTCGACAATTCGAAATTCCTTTTAAGATATCTCTAAATGAATTAAAGGTATCTTAAATTATTCAGCTTTTCCATTAAAGATATCTTAAATTGACATTCTGACTAGTCAAAATGTGTCATGATCTTTTTAATGGGCTTCCAGGAGGATCGTTCCTAAAAAATTCCCTTCTGTCAGTTTAATCCAAAGGAGGAAAAGTTAAATCAGCGTGTGACGCTTTAAATGACAAATCCGGTGTCGTAATTTGAGATATCTTGAAAGGAATTTTGACTAGGCAAAAAATGTAATTTAAGATATGTTGAATTACTAATCTTCCTAATCAGAATGTAAATACAGATATCTTAGATTATCATTCTGGATAGTCAAAATGTGGTTTTGTCTAGTCGAAATGTATTTTAAGATATCTGGAACGTAATTATGGAAGGTTGGACGAAACCGAATTATGTTAAAATGGCTTGCCATACAGAACTCAAACCTGAAAAAATTCTGTCCGCTATACCTTTTATTTACACACCATAGATGTTTAAATATATGCATCTATTTGTTAGCAAAGGCTGCAAGAAAGTATAGCTTGTCTTTATTTAGAAAATATGTTGTCCTGTTGGATCTATACTGGTCAATCTATACTGTTCCAACAATATAGATTGACCCTGAGGTTCTGGTGCCTTTTGGCCACCCCTGGTAGGATTTTCTGGCTACGCCTCTGGTACCAGTACCTGGGTGTTGGTATTAAGCGGGACCTTTAGCGTGCTAATGTCATCCTAAACACCAGGCTTATGTAGCTGTTGCAGAGAAAATGATGATGAAGCTGCAGACAACCAGCCGCTAACAGATGCAGGCGTGCTAACAGGTTGTAGCCGTAGATCTGAGGCGTATTTTCTCCAGATGTTTCCTCAGATTAGAAGCGCTCCTATCTCTGACCGTGAGCTTTGAGCTCCACTAATGCTGCAGAGGCATTACTAGAGCTAATGCAGTAAGTAGAGCTAGAGTTAGTAGAGCTGCAGTAAACTGGCTTCGTTTACTGCAGCTTCCACTCCCTCTATGCCACAGTGATGCGTTCAGCTACCAGAGGAGGGCAGCTTCTGATTTTTAGGTTAACTGGTACTGGTTTGCATATCGGACAAAGAAGACAGGTGATTTGATAGGGTGCATGAAGGAAGCCATTTATGTTAAGAGAGAAGAAACAACCTTAAACAGAGGGGTTAACTCTCATCTGTCATCTCCACCCCCGACAAGGGACAAAAACATCTCGCCTGTTCAGCCAGACTAACAATTGCCCCTTACGACCCCCATTTCAGAGGCTTAGACCAGTATCTGATAATGCAGGCTAACAAAGAACCCAAACGACCCCCCATTCCTAAGGGGCGGAACCATTCTTCTGGTTCAATTTGCATGTTTTCTAAACCAAAAAAAGTTTTTGGGCTGCTAAATAAACACCATTTCTGACACGTTAAACTAATAAACTTGGATGTGAAGCGAAACGTATTTAAAGTACTTTCAGAAGTTTCAATTCTGAATATGAGCGGACTTTTCCGTTAAAGCTCAGGGATCAGTCGGACTCTACAGCAGGTGACAGGCGGTCGGTTCTTTGCTCCACGTTCCAGTTTTTTTAAAGTCTCTGCGATGACGTCACAGACTAAAGTATTTAGATTTAAACTGGGTTTCAGTCCACGGGGCCGTTTGTTTTTCAGAAGCGTTTCCTGGGTCTGTGCTCCTCGATTTGCCTCAGTTTCTGCCACATGTTGGATAAATGGTCACAGCTGGTCTATAATTGGATGTCTGTGGATAGAAAACGATCAGGAGACGCGGTGTTAACGTTTAAATGGGTGACGTTCATTCTTCTCTTGTGATTTCAGGTTATAGTCCTGATCTCCAGGCCCCTCCCCATCCTTCCCTGCTCTTCCTCCATCCGAAGCACCGACTGGAGCCACCTGAGCAGCAGCAGCTCCTCCTCGCTGACCAGCTGGGAAACCAGCCTTCAAGAAGTTCAGGTTGGACCGACCGCTGCTGCAGACGTGCGAATCGTCCTTGTTTAGCCTGATTTCATGTTTCCTCTGGTGTCTGCTCAGGAGGATGAAGAGGAGGAGGAGGAGGAGGAAGGCAGTCTCCTGGAGGAGCTCGTGGACGAGGAGAGCGAAGATGAAGATAAAATCCTCATCAGTAAAAGGCTGCATCAGGTCAGTGATTGATTATTTCTTTTTAACCAAATATCTAAACGGAATCCGCCGGATGTTTCTGATCCAACGCAGACGGCCTGATGAAGCTCCTCCTCTTCATCACAGCTAGTCAAACCCTGAAGGCAGATCCCTCTGCAGCTCAGCTACCAGACTCAGTTTAGCATCATATCTCATCTCCACTTTGTTTAATATAAATAAAAAATAAAACGTGGTTTAAAAACCTACTGGATGTTAGGTTTGCTGTAAAAATCCGCCCACCGTGGTCACGGCGCCACAAACAGACGTCTGGTGGAGATTAGCCGCGGAGCTTTGTGTTTATCTGCTCTGAAGCAGACTGGAAGAAATACTTCCAGGCGCTTCATCCAAAAAGTCCCTGGTACTGCATTGATTAGCGACACCAATAACAGGTGTCTGTTAAAAGTAACTTTTTAGTTACCGATAAGGCCGACATTTACAAAACAGTAAGAAATGACAGAAGAGGATTCGTGTTACACTGATAATTGAAAAAGCGTTAAAGTATCTGCTTTCCATGAAAAGTCTATGGTGGACGGCGTCCAGAGCTCCTGCGGCGAGTCTGAGTATCAGAGCGGCCCGTCCGAGCGCCGGGAGCATCCAGCGTTCGGCCCTGGAGTTCGGAAGTTTTAACTTTTACCGCTGGACACCCGGTGTGTCAGTATTTTGAGGGAGACAGACTCTAACTGCTGTCATCGCTTCTGCACATGAAAAATAAATAAATATCAAGGAGTTAAAAACCAAAGGTTTAAAAAAAACGAGTTGAATAGATTATTATGTAGAAGCTCTGATCATTATTGCTGCACTAAAACTGTTTTATGAACTATGGAGAAACAGTTTATAAATACCCAAATGAAGTAAAAATGTTAAAACCTGCCGATGAGAAATATTCATTTATATATTCTGGTTCTTACGGAAGAGGATTAGGGGCACTGGAAAAAAAAAGTTGACTGATTTTTAAATTTTATTTCAGTTTAGTATGGGAAAAAAGAATTGACTTTTTTCTCAGAATTCTGACTTTAATCTCAGAATTCTGAGAAAAAAGTCAGAACTCTGACTTTTTTTCCCATGTTAAACTGAGATAAAATTTAAAAATCAGTCAACTTTTTTTTTTTTTCCAGTGGCCCTAATCCTCTTCCGTAGGTTCTTGCCGTTTTATACCACAAACCTTACAAACTGTTTCTATTCACTACCAGCTGCTATGAACGGCAGCAGGAAATCCCCCACAGGCCGAGAGCTTTCAGCTGGGTTCCAGCGCTGCGTTAAGCTGGAGGTGTGACGCTCCGAATAAGAACTGCAAATATTAGTGGGTTCATGAACTGATGAACTGACTGCACTGATCATCTTTGGGGGTGCATTCTGTCACTTAAAAGCATTTTAAAAGCATTTGTCCAACTCAAAGTAAATGGAGCCAAGCTGCTCTCTAGCTTGAAGCTACGGAACAGAGCAGATAAACAACCAGAGCGTTGAAGCATCAAAGCAACTTCACCACAGTTTGGTTCAAATTTCAGCCTTTAGTTTTTGACGCCCGAAATGTGTTTGCTGTGAACGCAGCTTAACATTGTTACAGTGACCTGTTACAAATAATAAACTAGATGATAATTGTTTTTCAGTGGAGTTACGGCAAGTCAAGGCAGGCGGTTTCCATGGAGATGATAATGGTTGGATCATAATGAAGAACAGAACACAAAGAATCCTTATTGATGAGCTTTTAATCATCAATGTTGTTTTTATAGTTATTTGATCCATAAACAGTTTTGTGATCAGAGTTTTCAGCTCATTCTAACCTTGAATGATGCAGCAGGCGTTCCCAGAGTGATCAAACATGAGGGAAACATCTTCTATTTGTTCTTCCAGAGGCAGGTGGCGCTGTTCAGACAGCTGCAGGCCCAGCTGAAGAAGGAGCGGGCAGAGAACCTGACCCTGGAGGCCCGGGTCAGAGAGGAAATCAGCAAAGAGTTCTCCCTGCTTTTCTCCAACATGCAGAATGACTACGAGTGAGTCGCTCCCCGTTCTCCTTTTCTTTGAAGTCTTTTAGAAGCCTGTGATCAGCCGGGCCTCTCAGAGGTTCTGTTTGTCCTGTGGGGAGGAGAGCTGAACTGTTGGTGTCTGTCCGCCTCAGTGAGCGCCTGAACAGAGAGAGGGAACTCCTGGAGGAGCGAGCCGAAAGGAGGCTGGAGATCTTCAGGAATCTGACTGAGAAGATGTCCTCGGCTGCATCCAGCTCAGATGGACACATGGTGAGGTCATCTGGGGCCGTGGGAAACAGGGCTGGGCGATATCAAGAAAATCCAATATCACGAGGCCTATACTGCGATATACATCATGGTATTTTTAAATTATCTTCAAAAACAATAGAGTGCATAAAATTGCACCAATATTCAAACTTTTGGTTTCAGCTTTAATCTAATTTTAATCTAACCAGCTGAAAGCTCTTCTCCCACATCATGTCTCTGGTTGTCGGTATGAGACCTTTAACAGGATCCCTGCAAACTAACAGGAAACAAAGCAAAAATAAACAACACTGAATAAAGTATAAAACTTATCAAGGGCTCTTTAGTGCAGAATAAAACAAAGTGGAATGAAAAAATGAATTGACCTAAAATTTAGGGATGGAACGGTTTCTGAAAACCGTCTGAACCGTTCGGTCCGACTGTCTCGGTTCGGTTCGCGTGTGTTGCGTTCGGTTCATGCGCGGCTCCTTTTTCTCATAGGCAAAGCGTTTACACTCCAGAGCAGAAGGTGGCGGTACTGCGACCAAAGCCAACCACCAGTAGTAAACAAGAAGAAGAAGAAGAAGCGAAGCAGCGTAGCCGGGTGTAGCAGAAAAAAATCAGCTGTTGTGGAGAATTGTGTGGGTATGGCGAGTGGGAAAGAACAGGAGCTGGAAGACGCGCCAGCAGCACTTTATAGGTCCGCTGTATGGGACCACTTTGCATTTAGAGTGACCTACGATGACGGAGGGAAGAAAGCTGTGTATAAAAGTGCAACAGTGTGCTAGCATTGTGCAGCACGTTTTGTTTACGCTAACAGCAACATGACCAACATGTCATGCTAACAATCAACATAAACCGAACCGAAAACCGTGACCACGAAACCGTGAACCAACCATGGATTTTGTGAAGCTTTCCACCCCTACTAAAATTGCAAGAAAGATTAGAGCATCATCAGAGCATCTCCAATCTATTAGCACTGATCTTTACCTGCTGGGGATTTTAAAGAAGCACAAAAAGTTATAAAATTATGATAATTGCCAAGTTAAGAGAACGCCTGCAAAACTTCTGAACATCAGATCACAGCTATTAGAGAATCTAAACATTTAAATAACTTAATAAACTGTGCCTGTGATTCCCCTTCATCTCTTCCTGTTCCTCTCATATTGGATCGATTTTTTTCAAAGGACGAGACCAACGCCATCGGCTTCACAGCTGATTTATTGAACGTTTTAATTGGTGTGCGGGGAGATGCTGACATGCAGAGTTTACAACATTCTTCATTTTGCAACGGATGACTTTTTGAGTGATTTCGTACCGCTGCCTTTTGCTGCAATGGTTTTTGCGGCACGTCTTACAAATTAGCCTCTTTTGTTCGACGTCCTCGAACTTATATCGCTCAGTTGGAACACCTCGCCATATTTAGTTTGCAGGTTGCTGTAGTGTGCGAGAAAATAATCCTGTTTGGAGGAGGGGTTTATGATGCATTCAAAGTGTGTGGGGAAAAATAAAACTCTCAGTGAAATGGTTGCAGACGGCTTAATGTCTGTACCGTAAAAATTCAAAAAATATCCACTGGACTTGGTTTCCAAGATTTGAAGACGTTTCTCCACCTCTCCAGGAAGCTTTCTGAATTCAAATGTCTGGATCCATTCATCGGTTACAGTTTGCATGTTTCCAAGCAATACAAGGCCTCGTCCATATAAGACTCAAACTCACTGCGGATCCAGACATTTGAATTGAGAAAGCTTCCTGGAGAGGTGGAGAAACGTCTTCAAATCTGGAAAACCAAGTCCAGTGGATATTTTTTGAATTTTTACGGAATGACTATGACCTGGATGACTGAGAACCTTCATCAGCTTAATGTCTGTAGTGGGGAAAAAAGTATTCAACTATTCACCCCAGTTAAATAAATGGAGATGGATGGATTGCACTCAGTCGGCACTTTATTTTCATATCGTTGCAAAGAGAGAACAGTTCATCATTCGGCCCTTATGGCGCGGTAATCAGCCCTGCTCTGACCTAACCACAGTTTGCCTCCCTTACTTATGAGGAAAAAGCTGTAACACTTTAGTTAAACAATGACAATTCTTGAGAGAGAATTTGGCTCGTTATGTAATAAGTATTCCTGGTATGCAAAACACTTCTCACTCAGACATTTTGTGGCCTTGCAGGGGAAACAGGCTGAGTAAAAACATTTTTCCCTGGATTAATAGCATAACTAAAAATATATGAAACAGGAGAAATCTAAATTTTCTGACCACAAAGTCGTTATGCGAATTTGTACTCCATGGATGCAATAGTTATTTTAACTATGGTGTGTGGGAAAACTCGAGAAACGTGGAGTATATCCGACATATGGCCCACCCCTAATGGGAAGGACTCCGATCGGGCCTGACTGTTTGTTTCTCCTCTTCCAGGAGGGTTCTCTGATCTCTGAACCGACAGGGAAACAGAAAACCACGGAGGCTCCTTTCTGCTCGGGTTCAGGTGGAACTGATCACCTGGATGACAGAACCGGTGCTGAGGAGAGATTAGAGATGAAGCCTCCAGATCATCATCAGAACCATGAGACCAGAGGTAGAACCAAAGGAAGCCCTCAGCTCTCTGAAAGCTTAGACTGGATCACTGCATGAAGCTGAAGAGGAGATCTGATGGAAAACAAAAAGGATCCATTCATGCTGCCATCTTCTTATCCTTTTGTGTTCAGGTGAAGCTTCAGAAACCGAGGTAGAAGAAAGGCGGCGGCTTCTTCTTGAGCTCCAGGCGAAGTCTCAGCGAGTGGCTCAGCTGGAGCAGCAGCTGGAGGAGCAGCAGAGGAACCCAGAGAAAGTCCCACAGGATGGAGATCAGCTCCAGGTTAGAAACCTCTGAGCTCCTTCAGATAGGAGGCCTGCAGCTCCTGATGAGGTTTACACTGATGCTAATTATCCTGATCAGAACCATTCATGTTAAAAGGTTCAGTCCAGAAATCTACAGTCATTGTAGCATCTCCCCCAAACAACAGCCCAAAACAAAGTATTACTGTACTAGCCAATACTACGTAAAATTAGCACCTTATATCTAAGCTAAGGAGACTTAACACATACAGGAAAAGTTCTTCACACGCTGAAAATCATCTCAAAAACACATTAAACATAGTTTATTATATAGGAACTAACCTTGTGCCTCTTTAAGGGTGCAAGTCTCTAAAATACAGCTTCATATTTTAACTATCTTTCCTTCTTTTACTATGTTTCAGTCTCTTCTCTGTATCTCGCTGTAGCCACTAACTAAAACCCGGTCACGCAGTTTCAAAATAAAGTCCCTTAAAACAAGGTAAAAATGTAAAGCATTATAAATTCGCAAAAATGATAGCTTATAGAAATTTCACATTTGAATATTTCCTGTAGCAAAACTAGAAATTGGGTCATTTACAGCGATCTCTAATTCATTGATCAGGATTTAAAGATGAGCTAACAGGCTAGCATGGTCGCCAGGGTTAATGGCTCCATAATGGGAGAGCAAACAGCAGGAAAGGTCTCTGAGCAGAATAAAGCTCAAAACCAAGAATCCTCCATTTCCCATGATTCATCGCCTGAGCTGCGATGGCAATGCTCCACGAAGGTGGCAACAATCCTGATTAAAAAATTTGATACAAAGTTTCCTATACACTGAAATAAACTTTGAAGATGTTTTTAGCTCCATCGATTCCTAAAATCTTCGTTTTTTCCTCTCTAATAAAGACTAGATCGTCTGCAACCTGTAGTTGGTGCTCACAAACGGTTAAATAAATCAATCCACTGGACTTCCAAGTTTGAAAATGTTTTTCTTCCCATCCAGGAAGCTTTTTCAATTCAAAATGTCAGAAATAGTGTTGAGTTTGAGGCTTCATAGAGCGGACCAAAACAAAGCCTTGTTTACAGAAACACTGAATATTATCAGCGTTCTGATGGCATTTTAGTAAAAGGATTTTTATTAAAAACATAATAATGAGCACGACTAAGGGATAGTTGTATTAACCATACATGGAAACAGAGCTTTATGGGCCCCCAGGAACTTGGGGCCCTATAGAACTACCTAGTATTGCCTAATGGTAAATCCCCCCCCCCCATCTGCAGAAAACATCTGATATGATTCCTGTTTGTTTTTTTCATCCTAGTTCAGATCGATCCTGAGTTCCAGTGAGACGATAATTAGATTAGATTAGATGAGCTTTATTGATTTATTGATTGAAATGAACTGGTCACATATTGGCATAGTAATTAAAGAAGGTGCAAACAAGGTGGAAAATGCACATACAGTATATCAATATAATTGAAACTGTTTGGAAGTCTTCTGCTATTTTCTGTGATTCTTGTTGTTGCAGGAAGCTTTAGCTGCTCTTAACAAGGAGAGGACCCAAAGAGAGGAGATGCTGGCTGCTCTGGAGTACCAGACTTTGGGAAAAGAGGAGGCCTTGGCCTGTTTACAGGAGGAGAGGAAAGCAAGAGAGGAGGCCGTCGTTGCTCTGGAGGAGCTGAGGAGAAAGAGAGACGAGCTGCTGTCGTCGCTTGAAGAGGAGCAGAAAGAGAGAGAAAAGACCACAGCTGCTCTGGAAGCCGAGAGGAGAGCCTTTAAGGAGGCCAGCAGGCCGGATCAGGACAACCAGCAGAAGATGCTGCAGCAGGAAGTCGGATCGCTGACAGACCAACGCCAGGATCAGATGGAGAGCCGCCTGAAAGCTGCTGCAGCAGAGCTGGAAGAAAAATCCAGTCAGATCCAGATCCTGACACAAGAGGTTCAGAGACTGCAGGAGCTGCTGCAGACCTCAGCTGGTTCTGCTGAACTGAACCGCAACCAGCTGATGGAGGAAATCTCTGAGCTCAGGAAGAGTCTGGCTGAGGAGAAGAAGAAAAACGAGACGAAGCAAAAACTAATCCAGGAGCTGGAGGCGGCAGAATGCAGACAGAGAGACTCTGACCAGCAGAGGGAGCTGTTGGCCAACAAAATGAAGGAGACACAAGCTGCTTTGGAGCAGCAGGTCCAAGATCTCAGAGTCCAGCTGGACTCCCAGCAGGAAACCTCCCATCAGGAAGCAGATCAGCTGAGAGAGAAGATCCAGGAGCAGGAAGAGACGCTGAAGGACCTCAGAGCTCAGCTGGAATCCCAACATCAGAGCAGCAAACAGGAGGCGGAGCGGCTGAGAGCGGCGCTTCAGGAGCAGACGCAGGCCTCGGAGCAGCAGGTGCAGCAGCTCAACGAGACGCTGCAGGAGCAGAAGGTCTCCTTGGTGCAGGAGCTAGAGCAGAAACTGAGGGAAGAAACAGCTGCATCCATCGAACGACAGGAGGAACTGAAGCAGAAGCTTAGAGAGGAGCAGGAAGCTGCTGAGAAACTCAGGAAGGACTTAAAAGAAGCTCAGCTCCACAGCGCCACCATCTCATCCAGCGCTGGAGACCTCCACAGAGCAAACTCTGACCTCCAGAGGGAAATTACATCGCTGAAAGAAGAGCTGGTGGCAACCAGAGAGGAGTCCTCTGAGTGCAAGCAGATGATGAAGGACAAGGACCAACAGATGCAGGAGAAACTGGCTCAAATGGAGAAAACATCTGCTCAGAGGGAAGCAGAGCTCCAGGAGAAGCTGCAGGAAGCAGAGCAGCAGGTCAGCGCTCTGCAGAAGAGCCTGCAGGAGGCAAAGGAGCGACGTGAAGAGGAGGAGTGTCAGGCTGTTCAGGAGGTCCGGAGAAAAGAGACGGAGAGGCGGCGTGAGCTGCTGGCTGTGGCTCATGAAGCCATGGCTCAGAAGGACGCAGAGCTGGAGAAGAAAGCTGAGGAGATCAGCAGGTAGAGTCAGGTTCCTCTTTCTGCAAACATACCTGGTCTTTAAAAAGAATGTCCAGTCACCTGGTTGTGTTCTCCTCCCAGACTAAAGGAGAACGCTCAGCAGGAAGCAGAGAAGGTGAAGAACCTCAGCCTGGAGCTTCAGAGGAAAGAAGACGAGCTCTCAGGGCAGCAGGAGAAGCTGGCCGACTACAAGAAGCAGATCCAACAGGTCCAGAAGGAGGTCGGTATTAATGCACCCGCTGCTCTAATCCATCCAGAGGGATTTTCAACCTGGAAAATATCCCTAATCCCAACAACACCTGGAATGGGATTAGGTTATTATGGGTAACAGGATCAAACAATGAAGGGTTCTCAATGAAAGCCTGTGACATCTCTAAGGGGATATATTCACATCCTGCCTCAGGCCGTGCAAAAATAGACAAGATTCAAGAATGAATGATTTTCCTTCAAAAGAAAACTAAAGGGCAAAGAAAGCTGGAGCATAACTGGCTGGAAGGAGGAACTCAGACCAATTATCGCCCCACTCCTGCAAAAAAAGGAAAGATTTTAGTTAAAAAGAACCCTATTGGCCCACCATTACTATTGGAAGTTTAAGACACGCCTCCCTTACAGCGACCACTGCTCAGCCATAAATGATCAATATTTGAATCAACAACTTAAAGGGGGAGAGGGATGGTGTAGATCCAAGACTTGAAAAAGTAGCATATTTTTATTTCAATTCAATTCAGTTTATTTCTAAAGTGCCAATTCACAACACATGTCATCTCAAGGCACTTTAATTGGATCATTTGGATCTAGAAGAGGATTGGCAAAGGAAAAAGGAACAAATAAACTTTTACTTTAAAAATCAAGCTCACGGCAAACATATTTGGTTTATTATTACGTGTGTATTCAATTAAATTAAATCCAGTTTATTTCTATAGCTCCAGTTCACATCATGTCATCTCAGGTCACCAGATCATCCAGTCAGATTGATTCAAAGTTTTCTATCTAAGGAAAACCAGCTGATTGCATCGACTCATTGACTCTTCAGCAATCCCTCACACTAAGCATGCTTGTAGCGACAGTGGAGAGGAAAAACTCCCTTTGAACAGGAAGAAACCTCCAGCAGAACCAGGCTCAGTGTGAGCGGCCATCTGCTGAGGCCCACTGGGGTTCAAGGAGACAGAAGCAGACATAGAAAAAGAAGCATAGATAGAAAATAGAGCTGTAAAAGGCGGCCATGTCCAGGAAACACACAGCCAGGCAGACGAGCTCCAAGAGCAGAATGTTAGAGATTGAACTAACAGATTCTGCAGAGTGGGAGAATAGAGATAGAATGAAGCAGAATGATGAAAAAGGGGTCCCTATGTCCTCCAGCAGTCTAAGCCTATAGCAGCAGAACTATAGAGATAGATCAGGATAACCTGAGCCCGTCTATTTGAGTTTAATATTGGAAAAAAAGTGAAAAATATATTATCAAATGACATAAAATATCAGGTAACTTTTAGAAAAAAAAGTGAAAAAATGTTCCAGTGACCCTAATCTTCTGTATCTTTGCAAAATCAATTGTGTATTTTGGCCATTTAAGCAGATTTTGGTGCATTAAGTTTACTTTTAACTAACAGTCAGGATAGATGTGGTTCTATTAGCTGAGAAACTAAATAATATGCATTAAAGAGGTTATGGAAATGGGAATAATCCATAATTAAAGTTATTGTTGTGGCCATAATTAATAAGTTGGTGTGGTTTCCATCAGTCTGGGTCTCTGATCCTGATAAACTGTTTTCCTTTCAGATCTCAGCCAGGAGAGAAGAGGAGAAAACTCTCCAGCTGAAGCTGACTGAGGTGGAAAAGGCCAAGAAACAGCTTCAGTCTGACCTGAGCATCAGAGACAGAACCATCCAGCAGCTCCGAGGGGTACAACCGCTTTTGTTTCCATCAGAAGCAGGTTCTGCAGGCCTCACCTCCCCTAATGGCATCTCTGGTCTGTTTTCTCTCCAGGAAAAACCCGACAATAAATCTGATCAGACGCTTCAGCTCTATAAGAAGGCCTGTGAAGGTGAGAAGTCCCTCTGGTTCTCCTGCATGTTCTGGGCTAGTTTTCCGTCTGTTTTTCCATCTGCCTCTGGAGGTTTTTAGCCTTCGTTGATCCTAAATGTCACAACCCTTTAAACCCAGAGGGTCTCAGGGAAAAAAATCTGCCTGAAATTGTATGTTTGAATTAAAGCAAGTTCAGCTCCCAAACTCTAAATTGGAAATACAATTTTTTGTATTTGTCTGACAGAAAAGGCAGTGAGGAATATTTTTCAGGTGGAACCACTATTTTAAATGTCACCATGTTTGATTTATAGGTGATTAAGCAAAGAAAAAAAATGAAAAATATTTAGCAAAACACCATGAAACCCAATTTAAAAACTCTGGATGAACCATCAGATTTTATCGAGTCAGATTTTTACTATAAATCGAGTTAATTTGGACTGAATAGGTTGAAGCTGTTTGTTCCAGAAAAGTGTTAGTGAGCAGTGCACTAGGAGGAAATATGATTTTGGCAAAATGCCAAAAATACAAAAATGCATTTTTCCACTCATAAAAGTAAATTTGCTCAGACAAATATGCTGATTTACATTATTGGCCTTTGCTCCTAAGATTTAGCTGTTGTTTCATTGAAATTTACCAATAATATCACCGACCTGGATAGAAATTAAGATTAAGAGAGAAAGTTAAGTAACACAGCTGATTACATTACCTGAAATGGTCGTACAATTACCTCCGGCCGCTCCTTGGAAACGTCTGAGCCTCTAGTTTTCCAATGATGCCACCATTAGGGGGTGTGACAGCTGCCAGGGCTAACGTCGGCCCGTCTGCGGCGGCCAGGGCCGAAGTTAGCCCGTCTCGCTGGTGTTAGCCCATCTGCGGCGGCCCTCTCTCTGCATAGCTGTGTGTGAAAAGCCTCTGATCTGATCTGAGCTTTTATTTCTTTATTTGGTAAAGCGTTTATTTGATTTGTGTGTATCTGACTGTGTTCATCATTATTCCCCCACTAACTGACAGAAGTCACAATTTATTATCTAGATATTATTAACAGGAGGTGAAATGCAGCTCCAGATGAGCTGAGCGTGTGGTGATGTCATCACTACGCTTCTGTTCCAGTTGACCCATATTTGTGCTGCGGGCTGCCGTTCTCCCAGAGTCCAAACTTTACTGTGTTCTTCTCAAGAACACGAGTCCGTACTCGTGTTCTTGAGAATTGGGAAACAGCCAGATACTCGTTTAGTTTAAAATGTGTTTATTTTATTACACTGACTATTTTATTTCCTGGTATTACTTTTTATGAAAGCGTTTGTGGCTGTAGCTTGATGGAAATCAACCAAATCCTGAAAATGAGGGGTGTTGGATCCCTCCCTCACTGAAGTGTTTGTGGTTTGTTGATCCGTAGAGCTGGAAGCCAAGCAGAGAGTTATAGAGGACATGCGTCTGACTTTGACTGAGCAGGAGAAGACGGAGGAGCAGATGGAGGAGGTCCTCGAAGGGAAGATGGATCTCATCCAGGAGCTCTCTGCTGGTGAGACGCCGACATCTGATCCACCAAAGACACGGCGCTAAAAACTAGAAGGAAATAATCAGAGCTGCATGGATGCAGCAGTGGAAAATGGATGAAACGACCAAAATATATGATTCTCATATCGATATAAACAATATCAAAGACAGAAAACCCACAACAAACAAATAAAAACATTATTATACCAACTCCATGAACATTTGATTTTCTGATTAAACAGCTACAAGCTCAGCAGATGAAACATGAACATTTAACCAGGAGATCCCCCCCTTCTCGTGTTCCTCTGTTCATCACTTTTCCAGCCTTCCAGTGTCGTTCTCATCGCTTCTTTATTTCCTGTGATTCACTAAAAAGATGCTGAACGATGATGTTCACAAATCAATAAAATAAATCAGAGGAAACGCCTAATAACTCGTAAGTAGCTCTGAAAATACAGACCAAAGGTCCCTAATTAAATCAAACTTTTAAACCTTAAAGTCGTAGGGAAGCGGCTGTTCCAACCGTTGCTTTTCCAAATTCTCCGTGTTGCCCGACTTTACACGAGTGAATAAAGTGAATGTGATTGGTCGCTTATCAAGGGGGCGGGGTTGTCGTGGTTTGGTGTAGAAGGCTTCCAGCCGTACATGTTTGAGCCCTTGCCTCGCAACGCTGCCAGTTCTGTTAGCTCTACGCCTGCCGAAGACACAGACGTCCATCCCCGTAAACACTGGGACGCAACTCAATGGGAAAGGAAAGGATTCTGGTTTCAACCGTTGCGTATATTAGCTGCGACGCATGAATCAAGATGCTATGACCGAAAACATGTGATTGACAGATGAGCGTTGATATATGATTGGCCGAATTTAGGTGTTCAGGCTGACGTAGAACTAACTGGCCTGCAGAAGATAACGGGGGAAAAAAAGGATTTTAACAAAGGATTTTTTTTTTAAATAGAAATTTTCTAACTTTTGGTACTCTTTATCGTCTGCTAAAGACATGCTGCCTGACAGGCTTTAAACCTAATTGGACCATAATCGGTGAACAAACGCTGTGGTTAAAACAGAAAAGAAATGAAAAAAACATTCAGTCTGGAGAAATTTAGAATAAAATCACGAAACGGTTGAAGAAAGTCTGAGAATCTGCTGGTAAAGTTTCTCAGTCATCCAGGTCACCTACGGAAAAAGCTTCCTGGATGGGAAGCGAAACGTCTTTAAACTTGGAAACAAAGTCCAGTGGATTGTTTTTTGACTTTTTATTTTTATTTTCTAGACGTCTGAGAAGGTAGAGCTGGTCTCCATTATTAGAAATCCTGACCAAGATGTGTTGTCATGTTTCAGAGGTGGAGAAACTGAAGGGGAAGTTGCTGCAACAGAACCATGAAACTCCTCTTCATGGAGCCGACGGGCCATCAGAGGACCTCAGATTAGCTAAAGATGAAGCTTCACAAGCTCAGGACAGCTTAAAGGTGGGTCAAAACGTCTAATAGTAAAGAGGACAGATGGACAAGGCAACAGGTGGACATACGTCTTGTTTTCCTGCAGGCCTTCATGGAGAAACACCAGGCCGAACGCAAGAAGTGGCAGGAAGAGAAACTGTCTCTGATCGGTCAGGCCAAGGAGGCAGAAGACAAAAGGAATCAGGAAATGAGGAAGTTTGCAGAAGACAGGGAGCGTTGCTGTCGCCAGCAGAACCTCTTAGTAAGAGCAGGATGGTCTAAGATCAGAGCTGCACTCTGAAGATCAGGAATGACTTCTTCTGCTTCCTCAGGAGTCCAAGCTGGTGGAGAAGGAGAAGGCCATGGAGAGCTGGAGGAAGGAGAGGGACGCTCTGGTTGCAGCTTTGGAGGTGCAGCTGCAGAAGCTGCTGTCCAGCCAAGCAGAGAAAGATCAGCTCATTAAGGAGCTGCAGAAGCAGAGCTCAAAGCAGCCAGCAGAGGTCAGTGTGGCGCCACGGTTTCCGTCCTCAATGTTCCTTCACTGCTCAGTCAGACTCAAACAGAGAACAACATCTGATGATGTTCAGAGTTTGGTGACAGTAGGAATTAATCAAAGCTCTTTTCTGATCAGGTCCAGTCCTCCATGGCAGTCAGCGCTGCTATCAGCCATTTTTAGGCTACATTTAAACTGCAGGCGCTTAATGCTCAATTCTGATATTTTTTCTTTGTGAAAACCGACTCTTTTGCGTTGCCGTTCACATTTCCAATTAAATGCGACTTGTACTTGATCTCCTGTGTGAACCGCATTCATAATATATAACTATAGAGATAGCTCAGGATAACCTGAGCCACCCTAACTAGAAGCTTTATCAAAAAGGAAAGTTTTAAGCCTAGCCTTAAAAGTAGACAGGGTGTCTGCCTCACGGACTAAAACTGGTAGTTGGTTCCACAGGAGAGGAGCCTGAGAACTAAAAGATCTGCCTCCCATTCTACTGTTACTGAGCTCTAAGAACCACCACTATACCAGCGATTTGCAGCAAAGGGCCTTTTTAGGAATATAGAAAACAACCAGAATTCTCATATGTGGGAGTTTGACAATTTAGGGCTTTATAAATCTAAGTTTATAAATGAGGAGCCAGGGATTGGAAGTCTGTCAGATGAAGGCTGTAAATGTATAGATTAGTGCTACTGTGTAGTTTTTTACTTATTTTATAAGGTCAGTGCATCTCTGCAGTACAAGCGCAATAATCCAAGTCAACTACTGTGTGGTCTTCCCTTAGCTCTTTACTGTGCAGATATGTTTATATCTAAGGGAAACATATTCTAGGACATCACAACATTTTCCTTTTTTTTTTTTGCTTTTTTGGTAACTTTTTCACTCTTTTATATTGTCTGTTGTTTTTTTTTTTATCTTTAATGGCTTCTTGCTTTAACTCTTCGTACTCTATATAAGTTACTGGAACCAGAATTTTGCTGAAGGAGTAATTCCAAGGGAGAAATAAAGCTGAGTCTATGTTCAAGGCTGGTGTTTCTTTAACATTTTAGGAAAGTATATTTCTATATTTGCATCTATGCTAAAGAGTTTCCATCCTAACAGGGTGAGAGGAAGCCCAGGATTTGGGAACAGCTCCATTATATTTAGAGGAACCTCCTGTATGTTTGCCTGAGGTGTTTCCTGATGCCCGGAGAGTTTAGCGCATCTCATGTGTTTCTATGAACTGTGTGTCGCAGGTTAATGATGGCGGGAACTCTCCCCGAGTGGCAGAGCTGCAGGCAGCTCTAAAGGAGAAGGAGGCAGAGATCCTGCTGCTGAAGGAAACGCTGCAGGCCTCAGTAAGGAAGCAGGAAAACACACCTATGTGGGTCAGAACCAGCTTCACTGGTGAAAAATTACATCAGAAAAACAAAAGTCTGAGGATTTCATTAAGAACAACTGGTTTTTATTAATGTTGGACTATAAATTATAAATGCTGTAGTTTAAACAACCAAAACCGCCTCAGATATGGAATTTATTTTATTATTTCATTTTTAAAGGAAAAGTCCAGTCAGCAAGGAATAATTAATGAATCATTATTTCTACCTAAACCTACAGTGGGGCAAAAAAGTATTTATTCAGCCACCAATAGTGCAAGTTGTCCCACTCAAAAAGATGAGAGAGGCCGGTAATTTTCATCATAGATATACCTCAACTATGAGAGACCAAATGAGAAAAAAAATCCAGAAAATCACATTGTCTGATTTTTAAAGAATTTATTTGCAAAATATGGTGGAAAATAAGTATTTGGTCAGTTACAAACAAGCAAGATATCTGGCTCTCACAGACCTGTAACTTCTTCTGTAAGAGGCTCCTCTGTCCTCCACTTGTTACCTTCATTAATGGCACCTGTTTGAACCCGTTATCAGTATAAAAGACACCTGTCCACAACCTCAAACAGTCACACTCTAAACTCCACCATGGCCAAAACTAGAGAGCTGTCAAAGGACACCCGAAACAAAATTATAGACCTGCACCAGGCTGGGAAGTCTGAATCTGCAATAGGTTAACAGCTTGGTGTGAAGAAATCAACTGTGGGATCAATTATTAGAAAATGGAAAACATACAAGAACACTGATAATCTTCCTCGATCTGGGGCTCCACGCAAGATCTCACCCCGTGGGGTCAAAATGATCACAAGAACGGTGAGTAAAAATCCCAGAACCACACGGCGGGACCTAGTGAATGACCTGCAGAGAGCTGGGACCAAAGTAACAAAGGCTACCATCAGTAACACACTACGCCGCCAGGGACTCAAATCCTGCAGTGCCAGACGTGTCCCCCTGCTTAAGCCAGTACATGTCAAGGCCCGTCTCAAGTTTGCTAGAGAGCATTTGGATGATCCAGACGATGACTGGGAGAATATCATATGGTCAGATGAAACCAAAGTAGAACTTTTTGGTAAAAACTCTACTCGTCGTGTTTGGAGGAGAGAGAATGCTGAGTTGCATCCAAAGAACACCATACCTACAGTGAAGCATGGGGGTGGAAACATCATGCTTTGGGGCTGTTTTTCTGCTAAGGGACCAGGACGACTGATCCGTGTGAAGGAAAGAATGAATGGGGCCATGTATCGCCAAATTCTGAGTGAAAACCTCCTTCCATCAGCAAGGGCATTGAAGATGAAACGTGGCTGGGTCTTTCAGCATGACAATGATCCCAAACACACCGCCCGGGTAACGAAGGAGTGGCTTCGTAAGAAGCATTTCAAGGTCCTGGAGTGGCCTAGCCAGTCTCCAGATCTCAACCCCATAGAAAATCTTTGGAGGGAGTTGAAAGTCTGTGTTGCCCAGCGACAGCCCCAGAACATCACTGCTCTAGAGGAGATCTGCATGGAGGAATGGGCCAAAATACCAGCAACAGTGTGTGAAAACCTTGTGAAGACTAACAGTAAACGTTTGATCTCTGTCATTGCCAACAAAGGGTATACAACAAAGTATTGAGAGGAACTTTTGTTATTGACCAAATACTTATTTTCCACCATATTTTGCAAATAAATTCTTTAAAAATCAGACAATGTGATTTTCTGGATTTTTTTTCTCATTTTGTCTCTCATAGTTGAGGTATATCTATGATGAAAATTACCGGCCTCTCTCATCTTTTTAAGCGGGAGAACTTGCACTATTGGTGGCTGACTACTTTTTTGCCCCACTGTAATATGTTCGCAGTAATTTAATGAATTTAACGTTAATCAGTAAAAAAATGAAAACAATAATTTTCGTCGCTGGTGAAGATTCTCAGTCATCCAGGTCATAGTGATTCCTTCCTGCTATCATCGCAACCCCAACCTCTTTACAGGGGAACAGAAGACCTCCCCAATTCAGCCAGGCCAACAATTCCCTTTAATGACCCCCCCTTTCAGAGGCATAGACAGTAGGGGTGGAACGGTTCACAAAATCCACGGTTCGGTTCACGGTTTCGTGGTCACGGTTTTCGGTTCGGTACATGTTAATTGTTAGCCTGACATGTTAGTCATGTTGCCGTTAGCATAAACAAAACGTGTTGCACAATGCTAGCACACTGTTTTTATCCACAACTTTCTTTCCGCCGTCATCGTAGGTCACTCTAAATGCAAAGCGGTCCCATACAGCAGACCTATAAAGTTTTTTCTGCTACACCCGGCTTCGCTTCTTCTTCTTCTTGCTTACTACTGGTGTTGGCTTTTGTCGCAGTACTGCCACCTTCTGCTCTGGAGTGTACACGCGTCGCCTATTAGAAAAAGCATGAACCGAACGCAACACACGCAAATTGAACCGAACGGTTCGGACGGTTTTCAGAAACCGTTCCATCCCTAATAGACAGGTATGGGGCATTGTAGGCTAGCAAAAGAAGCCAAACGACCAAACGGAAGTGAAAGGTCTTCAAACTTGGACACAAAATCCAGTGGATTGTTTTTTTTTTTTTGGAATAATTTTTGTCACCATCACATCTTCCAGCAGTGACGTCACGGTGCGGTTAGCCTAACGCCATTCTCCCCGCTTTCCAAGCTAAATCAATGGGAACTACTAGACACATCTGCAATCAACAACAATTATTGAAGATTTCCAGAGGACTTCACCATTGAAATTCACCAGAGCTATAGTGAAACTGACAATGCCCACGTGCATGGCAGCTGGATGCTGGAATACATCGGGTAAAAGTGAAAAAAAGAGTTATTCCACCTTTCTGATTCCTGATCCTCCACGGACGGGTTGGTCGTTGGATCGCCAACTTGAAGAGGGAGGATTTGCCATCGAACTTCTGGCCAGAGAAAAAACCCGTAATATGTAGCCAACATTTGGAAGAAGAATGTTTTCAAGATGACTTGGATAATAGCGCGTTGTGACAAACACCAGATACAGCACTGGGACTTGATCAACAGCCGATACCGCACCGTGACAATGTCACTAACCAGTAGGTGGCAGTAGTGTTCTTTGACAAACATGGATGCCTCCAGTAAAGCACATTCACATGAAAATGACTCTGAATTAAAAACACTGATCATTTATTGAACAGGATGGAATAAGAAAATAAGAAGTTTGAATTCTGAACATGAGCGGACATTTCTTTAATAATCAGAGAAACAATGAATGAATATATTCTTTCACAACATTAGGAAACGATGGAAAGCCTTTTTTGTTCCTCATCTGTGATTCCAGCAGCTTCTCCTCCTGCAGGAAGCCTCCATCCAGCAGCCAGAGGATTGCCTTAGAACATTCATCAGACTCTAAGCAGCAACTTATGACTCTTAAGTCAATCATCCAACAATTAGTGCTTTTTAAATGTTACGCTATTACTATTGCACGGTGGTGATGGAGTTATATTGTGCAGGCGTCTGTTTTACCCACGGCGTTGATGCAGATCTGAAGATGATCAGATACACGTCTGAGACCAAGTCCTGACTTCGATATTAGAAAGGCCAAACCGGAGGCAGTAAGACATCTTTAATTTGGTACTTAGGTTAAGATGTCAGTTTTTCTATAGCATTATCATGCTAAGCTAAACGAGCTAAATACAGACAGGAGGCACCTGATCTGCTGGAGTCACTGGATCAGTAATAAGGCTCTGACAGTGAGATTTTATAAAAGCAATAACTGAGTGCTGCAGGCTGCCACCAACCTCAGCATACAGTAATTTGACAGGTGACTGGATGGAAGAATTTACATAACTATTAGTTTTCAGAGGAGCTTTGAAACGCAGACCAAGGGGCATGAGGGAGAGTTTCCGTTCTAATGAGCGATTCAGTCGGTTTTTATTTCCTTTCTCTGTTCTCCCCTAGAGAGCTCAGGACTTCATGCTGGTCTCACATAAACTCATCAGTACCATCATGAAGGATTTGTCTTGGCAACCTTTTGACCGAACATGGGAAAGAGAATATTTCATTATTAGAGGGACGTCTGGAGAACTTTTTCTTTTCTGATACAACGCTCTCACTGCAGCTTACTGACCCAAACAAATAATGAGCCTGAGGGGCAGATTAGACTTCTGCAACCGCACACATTAAATGTCGCCTGGGTCTGGGAGCGAGCCAGTTTTGTTGGTACGCTTCTGCACCGTCGGTCTGGAATTTCTAGTGACGCACAGCAGTTTCCTGCAAAAGCGCAGGATGGAGCCGATTCGAAAACTCTTGAGAACTTCAGCAGCACCGGCGGGAGTGTTTATCTTCCAAAACAGCAATGGCGCATAGGCAAGATGTAACGGAGATGGATGTAGAGTTGCTAGACATCGAAGAGGAACAGATTCTTTTAATCGAGTTGGCAAAAAAAACCCGATTAACCTTTCGTCATAGTTGCTTCTCAGGTTTTTAAAAATGGCGCGCCCCGGCACCGAATCGAGAAGGACGACCACACAGACGGTCGTAAAGGCACACCAAGGACCAATCATAGTTGGTTTTTGTCTGCGCAGTTCCGCTTGAGGTCTGCGCCGGTTTGCGACCGTCAGACGCGTAGTCAGGATTTTTTTTGGGTTCGCGACGACGGTTGCAGAACCTCTGACGGTTGCAGAGGCTATGTGTCAGAAGCATAAACTGGCCTTAAAGCTACATTCAGACCAAAAGCAGCAGAAGCAGCTGGTTTACACATCAAGGCGCAGCAAAAGATCCTGCAGCGCATTTTGAACTGCTGAAGCGGCTCCTCATGAGCTTCTAAGCATCTAACTCGCTGTGAAAGCAGCAGCAGCTAGAGTTGGAAACATTAAACTTTAGCTGCTCGACGCGCCACATCAGAGAAACTAATCTGGAAGCTGGCAGTGAGACAGACACAGCACTGCTGATGCAGAGCACTATGATCACTCCTCTGAAACATTTTATTAATGCGTAAATTAACTTGAAATGTCGCAAACCCACCGGCAAAATATGTTCGATTTCATTACTCTGGTGCCTTCTGTTTGGATTACAAACATGAAAAACGCCTTCCAGCCGTCGCAAACAGCAGTGGAAAACCGCGAAGAGACAACCGGGCCTGAGGCTGCTGTTGAACGGGATTCCCAGTGACAGCGCAGCGCCGGTATGTGGGGGTCTGAGCGGCTCCCACAGAGAAATAATCTTTGAAGGCAGGATGGTAATCTGGATGAACTGACTGCACAGACCATGTTTTCAGGAGGACTTTCTCACTTCAACATAGATTCTAACTACTTTCTACCCGCTGATCACAGCTAATATAGCTGCCATTGTTCCAGGCAGAGAAAGGATAGGGTAGCTCCGCCCACCGCGCATCAGAACCACTTTACCACCGCGCAGTTAGAGCAGCAAAGATGCTTCATCCGCGCGTCAGAACTAAACTTGAACAAGCATAAAAAATTAAGCAAGACGTGCCTTTTTGCTGCTTCTGCTGCTTGTGGTCTGAACGTAGCATAAATGATTTCAGTATAAAATTATACATAATTTTATTACTTATTTTGTAGATAGAAGTGTTAGAAAATGATTGATCAAATAATGTTACTGAAACAGAACAACAGTCAACAATAATGTATATAAGAACTAAGTCATTTATTATTAATAAATAGTTTATATAATATTCTATTTGAATAAATTGCAAAGCAAGATAAATTAGAGGAAACCTGTGATTGGCAGGCTTTGCACCGAGCTGCTACTCTTCTGATCACATGGCCTCTGTGTGCGGATAGAAATACTGAAACAGACTAAATGCTGCAGCAGAGTGTTTCTATCAGACTGCTTATGTTAGATCATTGATGCAGGCCAAAAAAAAAAAAAAAAGAATCCAGGCAGCCAGTCAAAAGTGCCAAAATATCAGCCAGAAGAATAGATAATGGGAAGCGTTCTTTGTTTCCTACCTGGAGAAGCACTCCTTTATTCATTGTTTCTTTCATGACTGCTTTCAAACACCTGTTAAATTAAAGTCTTAGGGGAATCATAATTAAATGTCAAATCATTCTGGCTTAAACATGTATATAAATGTATTCTTTATCAGACGATGTAATCCCAAAATTTAGAAAATGTCTATTTTTAAACAAGTCCTGTCTTAAAATCTGTGTTTTTTGGTTATGTTATGCAGGCCAGTTAGTTCTACGTCAGTCTGGACACCTGAATTTGGCCAATCATATATCAACGGTCATCTGTCAATCAAATTTTTTTGGTCTTGATTCATATGTCGCAGCTAATATACGCAACGGTTGAAACCAGAATCCTTTCCTTTCCCATTGAGTTGTGTCCCAGTGTTCACGGGGATGGACGTCTGTGTCTTCGGCAGGCGTAGAGCTAACAGAACTGGCAGCGTTGCGAGGCAAGGGCTCAAACATGTACGGCTGGAAGCCTTCTACACCAAACCAAGCTTCTGCCGCCCTGGCGTCCTCTTCCACAACATCTTCGTCCCCGCTTTCCTACTCTAAATAAAAAATGGATGACGGAGGAGACTCATCCACGACCTCCGACACTAAACTCTCCTCCTCTTGCATGTTTCCGCTGTCCATAGCGTTCCTTGACAGCGTCGTTTCTAAGGCACCAATTTAGTGCTACTTGGTCCCAATGGAATTTCCCATTGGGAACCTGCTAGCACTAAGATGCTAACTGGTTAGCAAGATGCTTCCGACAAACCGGCCACAACCAAACTAGCTTGCGAACCTTCCGCTACAACAACCCCGCCCCCTTGATAATCGACCAATCACATTCACTTTATTCACTCGTGTAAAGTCCTGCACCACTCGGGAGAATTTGGTAATACAACGGTTGGAACAGCCGCTTCCCTACGACTTTATGTCCCGTCAGGGATAAGGAAGGTTCTCTAACCTCTCAACTTTAGGATGTCCAACATGGCTGCCATTCTAGGTAATAACTTAAGAATAAAACTGAACTTATAAGAATCTCCCTCTATCTTTGCCCCTACAGGATAAACAGAGTGGGAGTTCTACTGTTCTGGCTGAGAAACCAAAGGCTGAAACCAGCATCACAAAGCCACAGAGGATGGAGACCAGAGCCTCAGGCAGCAGCCGGGTACACTCTGAATTTTAACTCGTTATCGGTGCAACGCAGGCGTCCCCAAAGTCGGTCCTCGAGGGCCTCTGTCCCTGCAGGTTTTAGATGTTTCCCTGCTCCAGCACAGCTGATTTAATTCAATTCAATTCAGTTTATTTCTATAGCTCCAATTCACATCATGTCATCTCAGGTCACTTTCCAGTTCCCCAGATCATCCAGTCAGATTGATTCAAAGTTTTCTATCTAAGGAAAACCAGTTGATTGCATCGACTCATTGACTCTTCAGCAATCCCTCACACTAAGCATGCTTGTAGCGACAGTGGAGAGGAAAAACTCCCTTTGAACAGGAAGAAACCTCCAGCAGAACCAGGCTCAGTGTGAGCGGCCATCTGCTGAGGCCCACTGGGGTTCAAGGAGACAGAAGCAGACATAGAAAAAGAAGCATAGATACTGAAGGCAACTGTAAAAGGCGGCCCCGTCCAGGAAACACACAGCCAGGCAGACGGACATTGCTAGTTGATTAACAGGCTGTTGCTGAACTACAATCATCAGAATCAGCTATGCTAAAGCAGAAAAACCTGCAGGACAGCAGCCCTCGGGGACCAACTTTGGGGAGGCCCGGTGTAATGGTTCCATTAACCATCTACCAGTCTCCTGTTTGCCTTCTCAGCTGTGGTACATACAGCTCGTAACAATGGCGACCATTTCCTGCCTGTCCCTTCAGGGCTCGTCTGGCTTCCCCTCCGTCCTCGAGTCGTCTGAGATTTCCACAGACAACGGCAGAACGAGCCGCTTCCCGCGCCCAGAGCTGGAGATCTCCTTCAGCCCCCTGCAGCCAAACCGGATGGCCCTGCGGCGGCAGGGGGAAGAGGACGCCGTCACCGTTAAAATCACTCGCTCGGCACGCAAGAGGAAGAGCGGAGAGATGGAGAAGGTAGGAAGAGAACGCAGTTCAACTTTATCGCCATTGCGTATGTCACAAGTATAAGCAATGAAGTGCAGTCGGCTCCATTAAGGACTTCAGCATAAATGTATGCAGACTGATCTGGTTATAAACAGGATTTGGAGCAATGGTTAGAAAGCAGTAGGTAAACAGCTGCAGTTAGGCTGTTAGCTCTTGTGTTACTGTACTTGTGCGTTCTCGTGAAATGTCATCAGCCACAACACCAGCACTTCCAATTCACTGAAACGAGAACTGACAAAATCCCCGGCTGTTGTTCTCGCTAGAGACTGACAAGGGAGTGGATTTTCACTCCTGTCCCGTCCCGATCCCGGGCCAGAGTAGAAATCTAAATCCTGTCCCGTCCCACTCCTGGTGAAATGACTCCCGCTCCCATCCGCTCCCATTCAGAATGACTCCCGCTCCCATTCAGAATGACTCCCGCTCCCATTCAGAATGACTCCCGCTCCCATTCAGAATGACTCCCGCTCCCGCACCACTCCCATTCTGGTTGTCTTCAATAAGATTTCTGCCAATACATTGAATCTGAATTTCTATGAAGGGTCAGTTAAGTTCCTGTTTCTAACTGTAGTAAAGGTCAGTTAAAGTAAAAGGAATAATAATTATAAATACATAATAAAAGTAACAAACAAGGAAACAGACCGTGCTGATCTTAGGTGAATAAACAATCAAACTTTTCAAAGTCGAGTTCGCCGCTAACTGTTGGTCCCTCCATTGTTGTTTTTGAGCGCGGGTGAAAAACTCAGAGTGGAAGCACTGTTGGTTTTTGGGTCATGTAGTATTTTTGACTCGCATTATAGTGTAGGCTTCAAGGAAAAAAACTACAAAATGGCGGCGCCAGTACTGGATTTTTTTTCTTTCTATTTTATTTTATTTTTTGGCATCGATCCTAGTTTTTTTAGTTACTGTTGGTTTGCTCCCGCTCCCGTCTGCTCCCGTTAATGTTTAATCCTGTACCGTCCCAATCACGTGATCGTTAGGAATCCCGTGACCCCTGGGATTCCCGAAAAAATCTCTAGTTCTCGCCCCTCCCTCTTTACCACCACGCCAGGTGGTGTTTCCAGCCCAGGTGAGGGTGTCTGTGATAAATGTGGTGCTGCTGACCACCTCTACAGCTGAGCTGTTGATGAGCAGTGGAGTGTGATTAGGCCCCGTTTTTTTTCTCTGTGTTGCCCTGCGACAGACTGGCGACCTGTCCAGGTTAAACCCCGCCTCTCGCCAATAGACTGCCCCATAGTGGGGCACCGGCCCCACCACAGCCCTGACGAGGACTAAGCAGGAGAAAACGGATGGATGTCACAAAAGCTCGTTTTTGCTCAGAGCCCTGTTGCTGTGGAGCCTTTTCTTCAGTGTCGGGCGTAAATTTCCGTTTTCAAACATACATTCGGATGCTGCTTTGCTGCACTTATGCAGTTTTTTTATATTTATTTTATTTAACCTGGAAAAAAATCCCATTGAGATTAAAAACCTCTCTTTCAAGGAAGTCCTGGCCAAGAGGCAGCAAAGTTACATAAGAAACAAAGATACATTAAAATAAATTACAGGTACATAAAAAATAAAAAATCATATCAAGTAAAACAATTACAGATCATTGAGGCTGCTTCAAATTCCTTCACTTTCAACTTAAAAGCATTTAAAGATAAAAACTCAGTCAATTTCCAGTTTCTTTGTAAAAATTTCCACTCAGAAGTGGAACATCTTCAAACCTTGGATACCAAGTCCAGTGGATTTTCTTTGAACTTTTTACGGAAATACTAATGTAAGAGGGCAATAATCCAAGAAGGGCCAAGAGAGGGAAGGCCATCCCGCCTGAGAGGACAGGTACCAGTGATGTCATGGCTCTACAGTCTGTGATGAACCTTAATGAAGCATGGGAACCAGAGTCCAACATTTCAAGACATGAAGAAGCAGCGTGCTTATAAAAACGGTCACCAGAATCCAAGACCGATTAAAAACGTTTCAGAGACACTCCAAAAGAAAAACATGTCTTATTAGGAAAGAAGAAGCCCAGTTTAACTTTTAATTTCTTAACAAGTTTATCAATAAAAGGTTTGAGGGTGAGGGAATCATCAATTCCAACGTATTAATATTCATGTACGTCAATGACATCCCCTCCAGAGTGGACACTACTGGAAGGGTTTGAGTTTGTCATTGTTCAACTTATTGTATAAATATCCATCAAGTTTCACCTTTAGCAGTAAGTTTAAGTTCTGATTGTTTGAATTAACCTATGAAACATAATATTTTACCTAAAAAATTATCTCTGTCTTCCTTATGAGTCAAGCACACATACTTCCCATAATCAGGGCAAACGTTGAGTTGGAACAAAGACAGAAGGTTAGCTGCATTCCACCTCAAAATGCAGGAAATGGCGCTTCAGAGTCTAAATTTAAACTTTTTTCAGGGAAGGATACCCCGGATGCGGAAAGCCTAAGAGGGTGTACACCCCATGAAATATTCCTAGCTAAAAGCCTGACCCCAAAGATGAATCTATGACTTGATTAGTCCGATTATAACGGAAGCTTTACTCTGACTTTAGGCCTAGTTATGGGATCAGCTTCTCTTTATACCTTGGTGTGTTGCTGGTGGCCTGCCTATGCAAGCTTTGCTTCAACCATGGGGTGAGTCTAACGTGGAGAAAGATGCTGAGGAGGAAATTCAGATTACAAAATGAGGAAGAAACTGTCAAACATAAATCTGTTTCCCTATATAGACGACAGAACAGCTTAATGTTTGATCCCCTGCTGAGGTGGAGGAAGCGTTGAGTTACAGCCCCTCTGCTGGGCTCACTGAGGGGGGCTTCCCTCCCTGTAGAGAGAACCAGGACGTCCATCCCTCCTCCTGACAACAGTCAGTCCTCTTAGCGCCGCAGGATGATGATCTTCCCTCTGAGGCACAGATGAGCTCCTTGAATGTTTTGTTGAAAGCAAAGCTTTGAAGGAAGCGGCTTCTGTATGAAAATCCAAGACGCATCAGCTTCCCTCTGTTAGCCGGATTAAAAGTTGGGCTTTACTAGGTGATGGACGAGCCTGCTGAGTTTAAAAAGTACCTGAAAGTTAGAAAATGAGTCACTCGTTGCTATGGAAGCCTGCTCTGATGGAAAATAGAGAAATTTAAAGGAAAAGTCCAGTTAGTAAGAATAATCAATGAATCATTATTTATGCCTAAACTAATACACTTGGGTGATTTAATGAATTTAGCGTTAATCAATAATAATAATAATAATTAAATAATAATTTTGTCGCGATCACCGAGTCTGGGAGCGGCCATTTTCCTGCCATCTTCCAGCATTGACGTCACGGTGCGGTAAGCCTAGCGCCATTCTCCCCGCTTTACAAGCTAAATCAATGGGAACTACTAGACACATCTGCAATCAACAACAATTATTGAAGATTTCCAGAGGACTTCACCATTGAAATTCACCAGAGCTATAGTGAAACTGACAATGCCCACGTGCATGGCAGCTGGATGCTGGAATACATCGGGTAAAAGTGAAAAAAAGAGTTATTCCACCTTTCTGATTCCTGATCCTCCACGGACGGGTTGGTCGTTGGATCGCCAACTTGAAGAGGGAGGATTTGCCATCGAACTTCTGGCCAGAGAAAAAACCCGTAATATGTAGCCAACATTTGGAAGAAGAATGTTTTCAAGATGACTTGGATAATAGCGCGTTGTGACAAACATCAGATACAGAACTGGGACTTGATCAACAGCCGATACCGCACCGTGACAATGTCACTAACCAGTAGGTGGCAGTAGTGTTCTTTGACAAACATGGATGCCTCCAGTAAAGCACATTCACATGAAAATTACTCTGAATTAAAAACACTGATCATTGATTGAACAGGATGGAATCATTTCAGATTTAAAGACTTTCAGAAGTTTGAATTATAAATATGAGCGACTTTTCCTTTAAACCTCAGTCACTGTCATGGTGTCGCTGTGGGAGAACTGAGGCCATTAGTGTTCCTGTAGGAGATCTGCTTTTACAGGCTTTTTGTTCTGGTGTGTCCCTTTGGTGGAAGAGAAATCTATAAGTAGACTGATTTATCAAACTGGGCATAAAAAGAAGGTAAATTCAGAGCATTTTAGAATATCTCTCTAGGTCTGACGTTAACATTGCCACATTATCACCTACCAGGCGGAACAAGATACCTTAAAGGGTCATTAAAAGATTTCTGGGCTTTAGAAAAATACCTTTAGCTCCCTTATTGAACAATAATAAAGATAATTCATCGTAAAAGTCCTTATTTTCTTGTTTCATTTAATATTTAATGCTACTTCAGGTAAAGTAACTCAGAGTTGGATGTGTCGTAACAGCAGTTTATTTCCATCAGCCTCATAATCTGAACCATCTCTTAACTCCAACATGTGAACGTATTTTCAGCCAGAGCGCGTGTCCCAAGATGATCCCAATGTAACCAGTTGGATGTCCAATCAGGGAGGGTGTCTGTAAAAATGGGGCTGAGGGGGAGGACTGACTACCTCAGAGGGAAAGGTTGTTTTCAGGTCACCGTCTCGCTGGATTTGATTCAATGCAATGGAGACAACGGCACTTATGTTAATCTGTTGGCCAGGAAAGAAGGTTAATGCCTCTGGTGCGTCTCATTCCCAGAGGCGTGTAACACACGCAGACCCAGCAGAACACGTGTGGCCAGCGCAGAAAATGTTTGAATTAAAAAATGGGTTTTATTTATTCAGAGGATTTATCCCTAAAATAAATCTCTCTCCTGAATTTCAAAATATAATGGCTCATGATTATGAAGGTATCTTTCTGACGTTATTGAACTTGATACAGTGGGGCAAAAAAGTATTTATTCAGCCACCAATAGTGCAAGTTGTCCCACTCAAAAAGATGAGAGAGGCCGGTAATTTTCATCATAGATATACCTCAACTATGAGAGACCAAATGAGAAAAAAAATCCAGAAAATCACATTGTCTGATTTTTAAAGAATTTATTTGCAAAATATGGTGGAAAATAAGTATTTGGTCAGTTACAGACAAGCAAGATATCTGGCTCTCACAGACCTGTAACTTCTTCTGTAAGAGGCTCCTCTGTCCTCCACTCGTTACCTTCATTAATGGCACCTGTTTGAACCCGTTATCAGTATAAAAGACACCTGTCCACAACCTCAAACAGTCACACTCTAAACTCCACCATGGCCAAAACTAGAGAGCTGTCAAAGGACACCCGAAACAAAATTATAGACCTGCACCAGGCTGGGAAGTCTGAATCTGCAATAGGTAAACAGCTTGGTGTGAAGAAATCAACTGTGGGATCAATTATTAGAAAATGGAAAACATACAAGACCACTGATAATCTTCCTCGATCTGGGGCTCCACGCAAGATCTCACCCCGTGGGGTCAAAATGATCACAAGAACGGTGAGTAAAAATCCCAGAACCACACGGGGGGACCTAGTGAATGACCTGCAGAGAGCTGGGACCAAAGTAACAAAGGCTACCATCAGTAACACACTACGCCGCCAGGGACTCAAATCCTGCAGTGCCAGACGTGTCCCCCTGCTTAAGCCAGTACATGTCAAGGCCCGTCTCAAGTTTGCTAGAGAGCATTTGGATGATCCAGACGATGACTGGGAGAATATCATATGGTCAGATGAAACCAAAATAGAACTTTTTGGTAAAAACTCTACTCGTCGTGTTTGGAGGAGAGAGAATGCTGAGTTGCATCCAAAGAACACCATACCTACAGTGAAGCATGGGGGTGGAAACATCATGCTTTGGGGCTGTTTTTCTGCTAAGGGACCAGGACGACTGATCCGTGTGAAGGAAAGAATGAATGGGGCCATGTATCGTCAAATTTTGAGTGAAAACCTCCTTCCATCAGCAAGGGCATTGAAGATGAAACGTGGCTGGGTCTTTCAGCATGACAATGATCCCAAACACACCGCCCGGGTAACGAAGGAGTGGCTTCGTAAGAAGCATTTCGAGGTCCTGGAGTGGCCTAGCCAGTCTCCAGATCTCAACCCCATAGAAAATCTTTGGAGGGAGTTGAAAGTCCGTGTTGCCCAGCGACAGCCCCAGAACATCACTGCTCTAGAGGAGATCTGCATGGAGGAATGGGCCAAAATACCAGCAACAGTGTGTGAAAACCTTGTGAAGACTTACAGAAAACGTTTGATCTCTGTCATTGCCAACAAAGGGTATATAACAAAGTATTGAGATGAACTTTTGTTATTGACCAAATACTAATTTTCCACCATATTTTGCAAATAAATTCTTTAAAAATCAGACAATGTGATTTTCTGGATTGTTTTTCTCATTTTGTCTCTCATAGTTGAGGTATATCTATGATGAAAATTACCGGCCTCTCTCATCTTTTTAAGTGGGAGAACTTGCACTATTGGTGGCTGACTACTTTTTTGCCCCACTGTATGGAAATGATAAAACATCGCAGATCATTAGAGCCTTAAATGATGGTGACAGACGGCAACTAATCAATCCAGATGAAATGACCCAACCATCCTCAGCCTGTTGGCAAACATTTAAACCTTTGTGATTTAAACATTGCTGTCAGTTTAGACATAGCAGTTAAAGGAAAAGTCATATTCAGAATTCAAACTTCTGAAGGTACTTTAAATATGAAATTATTACATACTCTTCAATAACTGATCAGTATTTTTAATTAAGAGTAATTTTCCTTTGCTCAGCCATGTTTTTGTCCAAATACGTCGTCTCCTTTTCTTTTTAGGGCTTTCAGCACAAAATTTCACAAATATCCAAGGCAGCGCGTTTCACTCTAGAGAGCTTCATGATCCTCTGCTACTGGTTTGGCTTCCAGAGTCAGAGTAGCGCCATCTCACCGCGAAGCTGAGTCCCACCTGGTTTTTAGACGTACAGTGTGAGCAGGTAGATTGCATCAGAGCGTCGGGTCGCACAGTATGAGGACATGCAGCTGTAGCTGCATGCAAAGATTAAAAAACATGGTACAGCGCATGCCCGGCTTTAACTATATTTAGCATAAAACTTCCAGACACGTTTCAAATAGCTGCCAGGTCAGTATGGGGATATTAACAATTATCTCATTAACACACCAGGACCTTATACAGCGGAGATAATGAAGACATACAATCATTAGGAGGATATAAATTCTTCATATCTGGTAAGGGTGGAACGGTTCGGTTCGGTTTATGTTGATTGTTAGGAAAATCTCTAAGCTGACATGTTGGTCATGTTGCTGTTAGCATAAACAAAATGTGTTGCACAATGCTTGCACACTGTTGCACTTTTATCCACAACTTTCTTCCCGCCGTCATCGTAGGTCACTCTAAATGCAAAGTGGTCCCATACAGCAGACCTATAAAGTGCTGCTGGCGCGTCTTCCAACTCCTGTTCTTTCCCACTCGCCATACCCACACAATTCTCCACAACAACTGATTGTTTTCTGCTACACCCGGCTACGCTGCTTCGCTTCTTCTTCTTCTTGTTTACTACTGGTGGTTGGCTTTGGTCGCAGTACCGCCACCTTCTGCTCTGGAGTGGAAACGCTTCGCCTATGAGAAAAAGGAGCCGCGCATGAACCGAACGCAATACACGCGAACCGAACCGAGACAGTCGAACTGAACGGTTCGGACGGTTTTCATAAACCCTTCCATCCCTAATATCTGGACATGTGGGGGAAATATTTTATCCCAGCGATGATCACATGAACGAGGTTTGCTTTAATTCCGTCGCAGAAGATGACAAGCAAGAAAGGGCGCCACCATGTGTGGGTCTACCTGGACAAAATAAAAGGCTGTGTGGCGTCTGCACATGCAAAGCAGGGCAAGATGATTTGACATTCCTATAAATCTATATAATCATATTAGATGCGAGCTGTATATTTTTGGTATTTCAATTATTCATAGAAATGTTAGTCTGTAATATAAACCTTCAGTTTTATTACAAGTTACACTCGTGTGAATTTATGTGTAAATTTAAGATTTTAGCGCGTTAGCTCGGTAACTAGACTGCTAAAACCGATACAGCGTTTTTCCTACATGGGAAACCAGAACAAGGAGAAGAAAAGGTAATAATCCAAAATGACAAGTTGAATTACTGTTCTGATCAAGAAGAAAAGCCAAGGTTGATTTAAATATGAAAGCAGCAATGGCTGATGGAGAGTGGAAATAAAGGAAAGCCTTAGCATATGCTTCTGTCTTTGGCAGCTTATGGATCAGCATAAATCTCTTTGAACGGTGTCTGAATCCTAATCTAAATATGCATTATTAAGCTGCAATAACTGATTAATGAATATTTGGCTCCAGCAGTCAGCAGCTAATGGAACATTTGTATTTAGGAATGGCAGTAATCACCACCAACAGGTTTATAGTTACAGGAATTCAAGGTCCTGTAATCATCTGGATTTATTTCCTACCAGGAATAAAACTGAGCTGAAATTTAAAAGGTCTTAAAGTATTAAAACATCCCTTTAAAGTTGTAGGGGAATCATATTTAAATGTCAACTTATTCCTGCCTAAACATGTATATAAATGTACTCTTTATCAGATGATATTGTCCCAAAAGTTAGAAAATTTCTATTTTAAAAAAGATCCTGTCTTAAAATCTGTGTTTTTTTTTTCGTTAACTTATGCAGGCCAGTTAGTTCTACGTCAGCCTGAACACCTAAACTCGGCCAATCATATATCAACGGTCATCTGTCAATCAAATTTGATCCTCATAGCATCTTGATTTATGTTACGCAGCTAATATACGCAACGATTGAGTTCCGTCCCAGTGTTCACGGGGATGGTCGTCTTTCTTCGGCAGGCGTAGAGCTAACAGAACTGACTTGAACTGACTCTTCAGCAATCCCTCACACTAAGCATGCTTGTAGCGACAGTGGAGAGGAAAAACTCCCTTTGAACAGGAAGAAACCTCCAGCAGAACCAGGCTCAGTGTGAGCGGCCATCTGCTGAGGCCCACTGGGGTTCAAGGAGACAGAAGCAGACATAGAACAAGAAGCATAGATACAAAAGGCAACTGTCAACCAGCTCCACAGGCGGCCCCGTCCAGGAAACACACAGCCAGGCAGACGAGCTCCGAGCCAGCTCCCATGTCAGAGGATGAAGAGAGCACATCCAGTTAGTCACAGTCAGAGAAACAGGACTACACTGGAAAACAGGCCAAGCTCCAACATCTAGAAACAAAGGTGTTGATGGCAGCAGCACAGCTGATATTTCTCTCCAGGATGGAGTCACAGCCAAACAGGAACAGACCAGATGAAGCTACTATGAGAAAAAGCAGAGAGAGCAGAACGTTAGAGATTGAACTAACAGATTCTGCAGAGTGGGAGAATAGAGATAGAATGAAGCAGAATGATGAAAAAGGGGTCCCTATGTCCTCCAGCAGTCTAAGCCTATAGCAGCAGAACTATAGAGATAGCTCAGGATAACCTGAGCCACTCTAACTAGAAGCTTTATCAATCAGCTGCTGCTGATTGCTTGTTCTACATCTCACATCCCCCCCAACTCTGCAAACAAACAAACAAAAATAAATAATAAAAAATACTATTTGTCTAAAAAAAGTATTTTGATGACAAAGAGCTGTGTTTTATTTTTTTGACAAAGCTTGGATGTTAATAATTTTACATCCTAATAAAGATCAGATTGTTTTATTAAATCTAGAATTAACACATTTTCGTACTTTTTTCCACATCTGTACTACTTTTAATTGCATATTAACAAGGATTCACTAACCCTGTCTCCCATAAAAAGCAAACTGTTGTGATTTCAGACTTATTTGGCACACAGTAAAACATTTTATCCTTCTCGGCCTTTCAGTGGAGATTTGCTACAATGAGTTTTTTCTTTAAGCTCTATGTGAACGGTTGAACTGCTCAAATAGCAAATAAATATAACAGACACTCTGGATGTTTTGTAAAGTCGTTCAGAAGAAAATAAGCTGTTAAAAGTAAAATGTCTGCACCGCATTTAATCCAAGCTCTAATTGTTTTGTTTATGTAAATGTCCTTGAGATTCCCCAGGTGCATTTCCACTCAGCTTCATTTTCATTCAGAAAACAAACCTGGAGGAATAACAGCCCGCCATCAATTTAGGTCCATTAACCCAATGAGTCAACAAGGTGGTTCAGAAAAGTGAGGTTTTTTAGATGATAATCTGAGCAACCCGATAATCTCACGTCACAAGGTCAGGTTGGTATTTAAAAGCATCTTATCTGGGTGTAGAAAAATTTTGTTTTCAAACCACTGCTGAGTGAAACATGTGAAGCTTTACACAACTGAAAAAAAACAAAAATAACAAAAGCCATCCTCCTGCTCCAGATTGAAAAAAGTCAGATTTCTGGGTGATGAGACCATTTAAAACGGACAGGAAGTGGATTAGTTTGAGTAAAAACACCTGCAGAAGAGGCGGGAGGCAGATCGCAGTAACTAGGGAAGATGCTCAGGAGTGGATCGGAAACAGACGTCTAAGTTGGAGTAAAGAGAGACAAGATGGCCGACTGAACAAAGAATAAGAAGATGGGGAGCAGAGGATCAGAAAACGAGTCTATTCCCCCTTTCCTACTGGCTGAAAAACCAGTTCAAACCGGGGAACAAATTGGATTTTAAGCAACGTCCACACAGCAGCCTGAAGTGACACAACTCCAAATTTTCTTGTTTTTTTTTTTTTTTGCCCATATGCGACCTGGATCTGATCTTTTCATGACAGTCTGAACAACTCCGATCCAATTTTTCCCCATGCGTCCCAGTCCACTTAGCTCTGTGGTCCTGAATCCGATACGAATCGGATCTTTTCAAATGCGACCTGTGTCTGAACGGCCAGGTCGCATTTATCCGACATGAACTACATTAATACCAGACAAAGGTCACTATTCTGCGTCTTGCTATGAAGAAGCAGCAAGAAAAACAACAACCATTGTGGATTATAATGCGGAGAGCAGCATTTATGTTTAACCATATTGGAATTTATTGTGTTTTTAAAGTTGGGAAATATCGCTGGATGCGCTCCAGTGCTAGCATCCATGTTAATTTCCGTAAACACAGAGCTTGCTGGCTTGTGACATCATTGTGTCCTCAACTGCATATGCGGGACAATTGCGTTGTATGAATGCAGTTCACACAGGAGATCACATACAAGTCACATATATTTGGAAATTTGAACAGCAACGCAAAGAAATCGGATTTCACAAAAATCGTAATTGAGCGTTAAAGACCTGCAGTGTGAACGTAGCCTTAGTGACAGTCAAAACAGCACACTGACGCATGTCTGCTCGGGTCAAACGACATGCCAAGCAACCCGTGTTAAAATCATCTCGCTCTGATCGGCATGCTGTGGGAACACCAGAGTCGGTTTGACCCACTAAATTACGTGACACCATTGAACGCAGCATATGGCCGTCAACACACTGCGCCAGTCACTTCTGATCTAACAAGCAGAAACAACTCTGTTTCCATTGGATAAACATGGAGCAGCTCTGGTGAGAGGGATTCAGACAGATAATAGAGAGAAACAATAAAGCACACCGACTACGCCCTGGCTTCCTTCCATGTTGCTCTCCATTGTTTACTCTCCTGATTTCTGTCACACTGGTGACATCATCAAAGCTAACCCAGTGTGATGTTGTCATCAGTCACTTAGCAGAGGGGGGGTCAGAGGCCACGCAGTTGCCAGCGAGGGGTAGACCAGCATTATTGGCTGTGGGAAGGAACCCAAATGCTGATTGTTAGCGGGTCCACCATGTTTGAAAACCCGCATTAAACGCCATTTTCAGTGGGAAAGCGGCTTAATTTGAAATGAGGAACAGTTTACATGCTGAATGCTTCTGCTTCTTATGCAGCCTGGACACATCCTAACTCCCTCCTGTTTATGCATATACTTGTATGAATATTGGTAAAAAAAAAAATAAAAATTAACAGGAAGGTTACTTGACTTGAAGTTAATTTAATTGCAATTAGAGGGAGAGGGGGGTTGCCATTAATCAATGTCAATTATCTGGCTGTATATACCGACAGGTCTATTTGCTGGAGGGTTTTGTTTCTATGTACAGGTGAATTTAGTTTGTTTGGAAATCGGTGTTTGGTTTGGTTGGTGGTAACTAGACTTTTTTTTGTGTATTGGGTTGTTTTATTAATTGTTTGTTAAATTTTCTGTCTGAAATTGCCTAAAAAAAGTTAGTCCCAGGACTGTTATTGGGCGTGTTTTAGCTGCTTCACTCAAAACTGAGCTTCATTAGCACAGAACCATTTAATCAGCCAACAGAAGGTCATATTCAGAATTCAAACTCTAAAAGTTCTTTAAATCTGAAATGATTCCATCCTGTTCAATAAATGATCAGTGTTTTTAATTCAGAGTCATTTTCATGTGAATGTGCTTTACTGGAGGCATCCATGTTTGTCAAAGAACACTACTGCCACCTACTGGTTAGTGACATTGTCACGGTGCGGTATCGGCTGTTGATCAAGTCCCAGTGCTGTATCTGGTGTTTGTCACAACGCGCTATTATCCAAGTCATCTTGAAAACATTCTTCTTCCAAATGTTGGCTACATATTACGGGTTTTTTCTCTGGCCAGAAGTTCGATGGCAAATTCTCCCTCTTCAAGTTTAGAAAATTCTCGCATGACTGAAAAAATCTGCCCAAAAAGGGCAAAAAATCGTGCAGTGTTTACCCAGCTTAAGGTCTTTGCAGCCTTGGAGCTTTGGGGTGAGTTCCTTTTAATTGTTCTTCTGCAGTAATCAGTATTTTTCAGGAAATAACCTTTGAGCTTTAAGGATGGAGTCCTTGCATCTTAGACCACTTATGTCTTCATTTTGTATACACACAGTGTATACAAATCTTTAGAAAGGTGACCTGTAGGGTAGTTTCCAGCTGCTGATGTTTTTATTTATTTATTTATTTTATTTATTTCGAACAGACAGTAAAAAAAATCAAGAAAGAAAAACAATTTGAATGAAACAAACTTAAGAATGAAAATATAAAAGAAATTATTTTGTCAATGTGACATGTAAATTTTATATTTTCTGTTCGAAAAGGAGCAGGTAGACGATACATCTTATAATGTCCTGCCCCTCTCCTACTTGTCAATTTATCCTCAATTAAATGTCAAATATCAAAAAACCAAAAAAAACACTTGTTTCTATTCCACATGATGTTTAGCCATGTACAATTATTTTAAGTACTATTTATGTCATCAATTACATTATAGACTATTAAACAGTCATCTTATATAGCGTATTTTGAAATGAGCTCAGTTTTAATCAGTTTATTAAATTGGTTTGCATTTTTAATTTTTTTAAACTCGTCATTCAATCCATTCCAGACATTTACTCCGCACACAGATGAACAAAAACTCTTCCTGGTTGTTCTAAAGTGTTGTTTTTTAAATGTTTTATGAAATGTTCAAATGCAAGTGACCTTTGAAACACTTATATTGGACAAATTGTCCTTAATCTGTGGCTCTTTGTTTTTACACGGTGTAAAGGTAAAAAGGAGTTAATTAGTCCCATTTGGTTTTCTGTTAGAAAACCTTTGATTATCACAAAGAGTTCAGTTCAGGCTGGATGTTCATCGTTAAACTCTGAATTAAATAGATGTTTGATGGACTTCCAGAGGTTCCGTGGGTCATCCTGCTTCAGTGTTTAATCATCTGGTCAGTGTGGTTGGAAAATTTAGTTTCTCTTATTTTATATATTAGTTTATGCTATTTACTCACTATAAAAGTTTTCACTCAGCTTGTTTTTCACCTGCAGCCACGCAATTCCCCTGCGTGACGGTGTTTGTAGACCAGACATTGCTTCTTTCCTAAACAAACCAGATTCTTTCTCAAGGTTTATTCATAACATGTTACTGTTTAACCAAAGTGTCTGTAATTTGTTTTGACTCTGATGACTTTCCATTATTGTAAATATGGGAGAACGAACGCTGCCCAGGCAGAACAGGGCTGATTACCGTGCAATAAGGGCCGTATGAAGAACTGCTCTCTCTTTGCAAAGACAAAAATAAAGTGCCGACTGAGTGAAATCCATGGATTTAACCGGAGTAAATAAATACTTTTTCCCCACTACAGCAGTGTTCAAAGAAATGTTGGTATTCAGCAACAGTGGAGCTGAGAATCCTTCTGTTCCCGACCAGTTAAAGGTTTTCATAAAGGTTGATCTCAGGTGTTATGCTACCGTTTGAACAGGACATCAGTTTAAAGCCGTTTTTTTAACCAAATTCTTCTATTTTGTTGAAAGTGTCACATTTTCAGGAGGAGTAAACGGAGAACACCACAAGAGGTACACTTTTTTTTCTTTTTTTGCTTATTAGAACCACGTTTCCATCTAGAATCTCACAGAAACCATTTTACTACCATCATCACCATAGTAGCAGTTCTCATCAACATTGTCCATGTTGGATGTTTCCCTTCCATCTCATTCTCCGTCATTCAGTTAAAAAATAAGCTAACACTTCCAGCATGGCAGACGGGAGAGTCCATGAGCTTTGATGCATGAATTCCTACACTTTTATCCATTCCTAAAAATAAAAAAAACATGAAGCAGAACGGAATGAATGTGTTGAACAGAGTGATTAGGTTAAGTCGGCCTATCGGTGCTGTTTCAGGCGTCCTGCTTAAGACGTATTGATATGGATGTAATCCGACATGTTTTTATCCCCAAACATCAGAGTGACTTTCTATCCATAAATATGTAAAGGCAATATAAGTATTTATCTAAATACCTTCAGGTATTAACTGATATACCAAATATATTTTGTGATATTTTAGGTATAAAAGTACATATAGAAGGCAAAGTGGACCTTGCCGCTAGGCTTTTAGCTAGCAATGCGTACAGGCGTACATTGTATGACTTTTACTAAAAAAAATAACAAATTGTTAACCCTGTTTTTGGGAATATGCTGGTGAAGATTCCCAGTCAACCAGGTCATAGTCGTTCCAAAAAAAAGTAAAAAAACAACAAAACATGGAAATTGAAAGGGAACAATTGGTCTGCCTGTATGGAATGCGGGTCGTCTGGGTTCTTTGTTAGCCTGCAATGCCCCATACCTGTCACTGTCTCTGAAAGGGGGGTCGTTAAAGGGAATTGTTGGTCTAGCTGAATAGCGAGGTCTTCAAAAGGGGCTGGGGTTAAGATGACGGCGGGAAGGAATCAACTCAATCACTGCATTGTAGGTATTTGAAGGCTGAATAACTGAGTCCGCCCCCTCTGTTTAAGGTTGGCTTTTCTTTTTTAACAAAGATGACTTCCTTCACGTCCCTCTCAAACCACCTGTCTTCTTCCCAAATGTGAACATTCTGGTCAGAGACCAGAGCATTCCTCACTCTACTGAACTGCATACACCACTCTGCTTTTTTGATGGTCAAAGCGCATTCAGTGTGAACGTAGCATTAGACTTTCTAAATGTTTAATTTAACGTTTGAAACATCATATCTCATACCTTCCTTATGAAATTTCCACCTCTAGTCAAGCACACATACTTCCCCTAATTATACAAAAGTAGTGTTGGTAAAAAGACAAAAAGTTAGCTGCAGTCCACCTCAAAATGCAGGAAATAGCATTTCAGATTCTAAATTTCAACATTTTCTGGGGGAAGGTAACCCCGTTGAACCTACGGAAATGCCTAAACATGTTATACACCAAGGCGTACACCCTATGAAATATTCCTAACTAAATGCCTCCTTGCAGCTAAAATCTATTTTGATAGATTTGGTTTCTTTTATTTTATTTTTGTTTTGAGTCTTTTGTGGATTTTGATTATCTTCTTTTCTTTAAAACAAAACTCTTCTAATGCTGATAATGATGGTCATATATTAACACCACTGCATGGATCAAAGAAATATAATATTTCTGCTGCAACAGCAGAGCTTGAACTGGAAAACATGAGAATCAGGTTGAAATCGGGTTTGATTTTCCATGTCTGTGTTGGCTTCATAATTCGGCACTGTGTAATCAGCTGAAATAGTTTTGGATAATCTCATTTATTTTCAACAAACGATATTAAGAACAAAGGAGATACGGGCTGAGGAGTTTCTATGTCGAAAGCCCAGTTAATCCTCGTCAGTGAAGAACAATGGTTAATACAAGAAAATAAATCTTGTAGATAGCATCATGAGGATGGATTTGTGCTTTCAATGAGGTCCAGACCGGGTTCCTTCTCAGAGCTTAGTTACCAAAAAGTTCTAGTTTTTAAAAACTGGATCCTGTTTTGGAGTAAATGGGGTCAGAAGAGAGACGGAGTTAGAACCTGGTGTTTAAGAGGTGGAACAAATCTTACAGCGTTTACATTCTGAAACTGAATTGGTAAAACTCTAGCCTCGTGAGACCATCCTGATCTTGCGAGCTATCAAGGTTTCACTCGCAGATCAGTCTGGAGACTCTCCGTTAAAGAAAATTTGGAGCCGTTCACCAAACGAACGTCCAATCAGCGTTGGCTTTGAGGCGGGTTGAGGTGTGACGCAACGAGAAGCGCAACAGTTCAGTCTAAAGAACATGGCGGCTTCAGCCGATGAAACTAGCGTTAGCGTGGCTATCGAGCAAGTTTTATCGGAATTACAGAGTATTTCTTCACTGAAAGAAGAGCAAAACACTGCTCTGGAGGCTTTTCTCAGAGGGAAAGATGTTTTTCCTCTTCTCCCGACTGGTTTCGGCAAGAGTAGCCTGGCTGTTAGTACGTCATGTGCTTCGTTGATCTGATTGGTTTATTTGGCCCGTCTATCACCAACATAGGCCAATCAGCTAACCAGTATTTTCGCCCCTTCCCAAAATTACTTCAACGGAAGGTTTCCAGATGGATATGCGGAGCAAATCCATCTGGCGGAGTCAGGTTAGTAAAACTCCCCTTCCTGAAGATAATTGTTTGTAGTTCCTGGAGAATATTTTTTCTGTGGAAACTGAGCTTTTCAAAAAACTGACTCTACACACTAGATACTGTACACACTTTATGTCAAAGATGGACTTTGAAAAATCTGCGGTTTGGAAAACCAATGGGAATTGTTTTTCATTATGAGGAATTTCACCTTTTTCTGAACATTAACACATCGTTTATGATTAGAATCTTCTATAAAATTGAAAACAAAGAAAAAAGATTCAATCTCTGCTTTAAAGTTCTTTATTTCAAAAACATTCCTCTGGTCTGATGAGCCTGATCAGCACATGTTCTGCTTTGTATACATAAACCTGACCTCTTTATAACTCACCTAATAGCAGCAGAGGAGTTCAGATTGAGACGGTTGAGTTCTTGTCTGAATTATGAAGGTATTGTTGGGCAGATCCAGGCTTTGGATCAACACTCGATATTGTTTCACTAAAGCCTAGAGGAGTTTATTTAAGTCTGACTTAAGGTTTTTCACTCTTATCAAATCAAACAGCCCTGATGTTGGTGTGTTGCTGCTTGCCTTTGACTCTGAGTGGCCTAAAATCTGTGTCAGGGTGTTTTAGACCTTATCTGGACACAGTTGGCCATCTGAGTGTTAATTCTGCTAGAAGTCGAGCCCAATCTTATTCTGTGGGGAGTTCAGAGCCACAGTAAACCACCCAGAGTCAAACACCAGAGGTGATTTAGATGTCTGGTCAGTTTAGTCCAGAAATGGGTATTGAAAATGTCTGTTTGTTCTGTTTTTGTCCCACTTCAGTCCAATAATAGATGTTGAAAAGACGTTATGAACCCAGTTTTTAACATATTTTCAACTGCCTTTCAGTTTCCAACCAAATGTAGACTTAGTTTGGACATAAATGATTTTGTCTTTTGGTCCAATTCTTCCTCGGTGGGCTGTCTGAGGAGGCTAACCGTAGATCGGAGAGGAACGCTCTAACCACAGGGCTGCCTGCAGGTCCTCTGTGGAGGCGTTCCTGTCGCACCCTGCTTAGGAAGAGTTCCCTGGATGTGCTTCAGACAGATTAAAGATTTAACCAAAGTGAATAAATCATCCTATTAATGAGCCCAGCCTGAAATAAGACGTGTTTCATCCCTGCATGGGGATCCAGTGGAGTTCAGATGTAGATATTGTGGGAGACTTGGACAGCTTTTCTCTTCAGTCATCTTCTATAACCTGTCCAAATCATTGGATTCATTTACATTTAATTGCTGCCTGTTGGAGGAGAACCTGTAATTGATTCATGTGGCCCGACATGGTGGAGTGGGCTTGACACCTGCAGGCAGGCAGACTCGCTCACTTCTTGGTTTTCCATGGAGCTGAAAGGGCATTAAGAACCTGGAGGATATAAACACCAGAAAATCAACTGCCTCTCCTCTTATTTCTCCTCCTTCCTCCTCCTCCTGTCATCTCCCACTTATCTCCTTCTCTTTACGTTCTTCTGTCCTTTTAACCTCCAGGCTCCCTCCTCTCTGCCTGTAATGACGCGTCGTCTCTCCCAGGCGCAGAGGACTGTTTCTTCTGCAGATGAGTTCTTAATGATTTATTGACAAAGGTTTTATTTTTATTTTATTAAAGCTGTCCCAGATAATCTTGATGGCAGCCGCTGGCTTTGCTAATCTAAAATGTTTTTTCTCTTTGGCTGCTCTGTGGAGTCACTGCGATTTATTTGGTGCGCCGTGGTTATTTATGTGATCTCGTTGATAGGTCCCGCCTTGCAGGGGAGCAGGAGTTTCTCTCTGGGAACGTCTTGTTTAAGAGCAAACATGTTTGTTAAAGTTTTTGATTTTCCAGAGATAATTAACCAGATTGACACCCAGTCTTCAACCAGAATAATCATTCTAATGGACTGTTATCAATGGGGACTAAATCTGCTTAAACAGAACAGTTCTCACGTAGAAATAAATTAAAACGCAGCTTGGAAATAATAAATTGACTAGAATAACTCTGTTTAATTAGGAATGTCTTGATCTGCTTTTAAATGAGTCCAAACTGGGGCTGGACCATAATTCATCTCAATATTTTGCATCTATTGATAGACGCAGGGGTTAAGTATTCCATCACTCCAAAATAAATTGATGGTAAAAATAAAAATGTCCCTCTTGCGTTTGTCAGCCAATTGTAGCAAAGGAGTGCTCTGAAACTAACGGTATTAGCCAATCAGAAGAAGAAGGAGGCGTGTCTTGGGAAAGCGTGTACCTCCACCTCTCGTTTCTTGCTCAGGTCGCCAGATTGTGGTTCAGTGCTACACAGAAAGCCACCTTGCACCGTTTACGGCTCCATTCAACAGAGAGACATGTAAAAAGTCAAAAAATAAATAAATGAAACTTTGTGTTTGGAGAGAACAGAATGGCATGGAGTGGGAATAATGGAGTTCTTGATCAGCGAGGAAGATGTCATGACCGTAGATAAAGGTCCAAAAAAAAAAAAAATCCAGTGGCAAAACGGTGCTATACTGGGCTAACCCTAACCCTAACCCGGTGGTTAGTACGCACGACCCATGTATGGAGGCCTTAGTCCTCTACGCGGCCGACCCGGGTTCGAATCCACCCTGTGGTCCTTTGCCGCATGTCTCTCCCCCTCTCTCATACCCCCTTTCCTCTAGTCCTACTGTCAGAAAACACGAGCCACTCAAACAAAGCGGCGTGTGTATGACGTCATCCGTGCGCCGGACTGGAGTAGTGACGGGCAGCCCGGGCCACAGGCGGCTACGCTCTACCCCTTCTATTCATTCTAGCTAATCTGAATCGTTCATCTGGAGAGCGAGATCATTTGTGGTAGCAGCACTAGACATCTTCCAGGCATGGGAGGAAAACTAGCAGCAGTTCAGCGGACAGGATGGATGAACGGTAGCCGGCGCACGGATGATGTCATAGACGTGCTGCTTTGTTTTTAAAAGATAGAAATATATAAAATCTAACGGCGGATGTCTGGGGGACAGTGATTGGCCTCCATGTTCTGAATGCTGGCGTACCATAAAGAATAAATGATGAACAGTTTAGGGAGACGTTACTTGGATATAACCTAACGGAAAATCTTCAGAACGGCTCCAAATGTGTGAGTAGAACCCAATTTTTAAAATGTAAAACAAAAACCGGTGTTCCCCTTTAAGGACTGAAGTCAGACTCCTGGTCCTGCTTGTTCCCAGTGTGATGGGAGCATTGGTCCTGGTTGAACACGTTTCTAGTCTGCCTGACCTTTAATGTGCTGGATCTTCTCCGCTCCAGGCCTCGGTTCTGCTCTAAAGCAGATCTTTGGTCCAGCTGGGAAGCACCAGATGACTTGTTTCAGGAGTGAACTTCTATGAACAGTTTTTCTCTGTGAAAACCTTCTTTGTAGGCATCCATCTGCAACAACTTTTCTTTTTCCGTACTTCTATGAAGTGTTAAATATAACCACGCTGTGCAGAGAGGATATCACCACGGTAACCAAGGAAACGGATAACATTTCATCACTTCTTGACAGGCTGTCGTCCCTACTTTAACCCGTAGTTGTGTAACATTTGATGGTTCTGGTTAAACACCTTTCTGTGGATTGACCTCATTGAAATGAACCTCAGAGAGTTTTGGATCTTTGCCTCCTTAAAGTTCGCTCGTCTCTCTCTCCCGTTCTTTGTATTTATCTTCATTCACATCGTCCCGCAGCTCCTTTGCTTTCCCCACACGTACCCAGGCCCTGATCACACCCCCCCTCCATCTTGTTTCCGTTTATCTCTGCCCCTTATCAGCATTTATCCCCCTCCAAAAGCTGACGCCTGTTCTGCCTCACTCAGGCTCACGCTCCCAGAGCGCTGTACTTCTCCTCGCTCCCTTCCTCCCTGCTCGCTCCGCTTATCTTTAAAACCATCCAGTGAGTCACTGTTGACTCCACGTGCTGTGACCTTTTTTTTTTTCCTCTTGCCGCCCCGCCCACTCATCTACCGACCAATGAGCCGGACTGCAGGTCGGCCTCGCCGGCTGCTTGTGAGTCACTTTTTATTTTATTTGCAATTGGAATAAAACTCTCTGGGTATTAAGTATTTGACTGACTGGTCCTTATAGGCCTTAAACTGCTATAAGTTTCTAATCGGTTCCACCTCTCCTGCCTTTGAGCCTCAGTCTGAATCGACTATTTTAATAAATATGAGCATTGAGAAATAAAATAGCCTGATTTCTTCATTAGCACCTTCATCATGCTCCCTCTCGCTTTTTTTGTCATGTTTTACCATATTAATGATCAGTCAGAATGAAAATCTGTCTGGACATTCCTTTGAAAAACAGATTTTATTAAAATAGCTTTTAAAATGTTTCTAAAAACACCCGACTTATTCATTTCAGTTCATTTCTGTAGCTCAAATTCAGAACATATATCATCCCAAGGCTCTTTACAGAGACAGAGGAAGTTTTCTTTCCCAGGAAAACCAGCTGATTGCATCGACTCATTGACTCTTCAGCAATCCCTCACACTAAGCATGCTTGTAGCGACAGTGGAGAGGAAAAACTCCCTTTGAACAGGAAGAAACCTCCAGCAGAACCAGGCTCAGTGTGAGCGGCCATCTGCTGAGGCCCACTGGGGTTCAAGGAGACAGAAGCAGACATAGAAAAAGAAGCATAGATACAAAAGGCAACTGTCAACCAGCTCCACAGACGGCCCCGTCCAGGAAACACCCAATCAGCATTTGACTCTCTTCCCATTGGCAAATAAAGCTGGTCTAACCCCTCGCTGGCAGCTGCGTGGCCTCTGACCCCCAGTGGATGCATGTCTCCAGTCACCAGAAATCAGGAGAGTAAACAATGGAGAGCAACATGGAAGGAAGCCAGATCGTAGTCGGTGTGCTTTATTGTTTCTCTCTATTATCTGTCTGAATCCCTCTGACCAGAGCTGCTCCATGTTTATCCAATGGAAACAGAGTCGCTTCTGCTTGTTAGATCAGAAGCGACTGTGTTGACGTGCGTACGTTGCGTTCAATGGTATCACGTTCCCACAGCATGTTGATCAGAGCTGAGGAGATTTTAACGTGGGTCGCCTGCCGAGTCGTTTGACCCGGGTTGAGGGTCAGTGACCTGTTCCCACTGCCACTAAAAGCCCATTGTTCCCGGGTTTAGACAAGCCGGAGGGAAATGGTATCAGTTAGCTGGTTGATTAGCTTTCTATCAACTGTGTCACTTATGGTTAACTTTGAAATACTTTTCATTGTTTTTCTTAATAATAATTTATGTTTCTGTAGATTAGTCATGTGGACCCAGTTTAGATCTCAGATTAATGGATGTATTTAATAATAATTGAACTTTATTGATCCAGCAATGGGGAAATTAACCTCTGCATTTAACCCATCCCCTTGGGGAGCAGTGGGCTGCCACCGTGGGGCGCCCAGGGAGCAGAGACCCGGAGTGGGGCTCAATCTCAGAACCTCAGGATTCCAAGCTCTATGCCCTGACCACTAAACCGCCACGCCCATGTTATTGCGTGCTATAGAGGTTTTAGTCGCCCTCTCTTCCTATTTTAGTGGCAGAAATGTATTGCTTGTAATATCTTTACTAGTTGTGCATAAATAACATTTTCGAGCTGCAATGTGAGAATTAAGATCTGTGCTGCAGATATCTAAATGTTACTCCTTCACTGGGGAAAGGAGATATTCAGCAGGGATGCCTGCATCCCACTGGGAAAGTAGTTTACTGCAGTAAACATGAAGCGTTTGACCACAGCAAAGAGCGATTGTTTGGAGACAATTGTTCAGTAATGATATGTTGGCTGCTTGCCATGAAAAGTATTTATCAGATATTGATTTTTAAATTGCTGCTCAGGCTTTGACAGAAATGTTAACAATATGCTGCAAGTATACATTTCTGAATCTCACATCTGTGACCTGATGTCTCTTGAAACCTTGTTTGTTTTGCCCTAATGGCAGCTTGTCCACCTTTGGACTCTCAATGGAAGCCAAGTGACACTCAGATAATGTCTCAGTTCACCTCGTTTATGTTATCAGCTCCTCATCCTGGCAAATAAATAAAAATCAGAGCTTATTTTCTGTAATGCGTGTAGTTTCACCAAGGCTGCTTCTCTGTGTGCTTGTTTGTGTTTTATTAAAACCACCCGCATCTCATTATTAAACACCCTATTTAAGCTCCTTGTTACAGATGAGTCACTTCACTCTGTATGCGTGTTAGCAGGAGGAAGTGGAGGCAGAGAACCGAAGGAACACCAAGACCAAACTCACGCCGAAGCGGACCCCACAGAAAGAAGAGGTTAGAAAAACTCCCTGATTGTTCAAATGTTCAGCCAGACGAACCGCTGACCCGTTTGTCTGTTTCTCAGAGCTCCTCCCCGGCGCATCGCCATGACTCCAAGACCACCATCCGCAGCAGGAAGGACGGGACGCTGCAGAAGATTGGAGACTTCCTGCAGAGCTCCCCAACACTGCTGGGCTCTAAAGGTCAGATCCGCGTGACATTTCAGCGAGATGAAGCAAATAATCTGAGGAAACAGGACCAGAACAAAGGAACGACGAGCCTTAATTCATAGGTTGTTTTCAATCATAATGAAACTGAAATCAAATCGGTACCAGTAGCTTTCCCTGGAAATTTGCTCCAGAACCAGTTCTCCACTTATTCTTAGACAATGTTTAGACAATTTATGATGATGGCAGACATGTAGCCTGATAAACCAGACTAAACGTGAGATTAAATGTGTAATCTAGTCTGGCCCCGATGAATGAGACATCGGATTATTGTTGATGAGAACAACCTGTTGTTTTTTAAACCATGTATATTGGCCAACGCTCTGACCAATGAACGCAACTGACTGTGACGTAGGAAGCGTGACAGGAAGCTGGTGGGGGAGTGGAAACAAACAGCCTGTAGGTAAAACGGCGAATACGTCCTTCCCAAAAATGAACGAGCGTAGAGCCTCTTCCTGCTCACGTTTCAACAAAAACCCCAAGTCTGATCCTTCCAAACTGATCCCAAAGCTGAGTCAAAAATCGCCATCATAGCCAGCGGTCTTTCACACACGGCTATAACGAGAGAGGGCCACTGCAGACGGGCTAATGTTAGCCCTGGCTGCTGTTAGCCTCAGAGGTCTGCTGGTTGCCACGGTCCTCTCAACTTCGGAAATTGTTTATTTTATTACGCATAGTGATGCTTTAAAGTATAATATTCTCGCCTCAAATGATCTTAAAACATACTTTTATTGAACAAGAGCAACAGAAAGAGAACTTTTAGCTTTCAATGCAGCGCTCCATTAAAGCTGCTGCTGCCGCAGTGCATCATGCTACTGTTGTGCTTCTCCAGCGTCGCACAGCTTTGTCGTCACGCCCACAAAGCCCCGCCCACTTCTCATCCAAATATTCAAAACACATCTCTGCGTTGTGATTGGCCCACCAGTTCTAGGCCTTGGGCATTGATCGAGGCTAGACTAAACCCGCTGGCGGGTGGGGCTAGTTTACCAGGCTAGCAGATATGCAGAAAGCTTCTGTGCATTGAAGGAAAACCAGTTTATCATTTCACTTTTAAGGAGTCTCTACAATGACTTGCAGTTGCAACAGATCCTCATTGGGGGCGCTGTTTCGTCCTTAAGGGCACAACATATTTGAGGACACATAGGCAAAACTAAGGGTTCAAAATTATTCATTTATATATATATTTTTTTAACTCTCTTGAACTTTATTTTTTGATTCAGCTGTGGGGATGTTCTGTAGAGACAAAAAGAGAGATAATTAAATATCCTCAGCTTCCCATATCCAGAACCAAACAATAACCCAAAGTATTAACAGAAAGTTGGACCTGATGAGCCGATCGCAAAACACAGATTGGTACAGCAGGAGGCCAACCCGATACAGGGCCGCCGAAGCGCTTACTAGTACCAGACTATAAGAAAAAATAAAGAATTGAAAACAGGATGACCAAAATCACAACTAAAACAGCAACCAAACAACGGCTAACAAAGATACAGCATGGCAGGATGGAGACGTCAGCTGCGGCCTACAGCTACTGGAGACGCACCTTTTCAGGATGCATTCTTGATGGTGGAGATGGACGAGCGAGGAGAAGGCCCCCCTGTTTATAGAGCGTCCAACAGCCACAAATTAACGAGCCTAAATTAATTACAAAAAGGAAATATCTAAACCCCAAAATATACTAAACAAAAAAAATCATTCAGCTAAAGTCAATATTAAAAAATCTAAGAAAAATAAAGATTATGTGCCAAAAGCACATAACGGGCGCTATGAAACAAATCTGTCCAGTCTGAACAGGAAGCAGATAAAGATAGGAAGACGTTGAAATGGTGTGACTGCTGTGTTTACACAGACTCACCATGAGGATTAAAAGTTTCCACATTACATGTTTGAAGGTCGTGTCAGACCTGACCTGTGGTTTGCTGGACCCTCATTGTAAGGAAGCCGCAGGGAGGTTTGTTCACCTTGCTTTTTTGCTCCTCCTCAGATGTTGGATTAACGTTGGCCTCTCCTCAGAGCTCCAACAATTTCCAGGGTTTTAAACTAGACCTCAGAAAAATGTTGATTGGATCCTGAGCTGCATTAAAAACAAAGTGGTTCCTCTATCCCCGGATAAGGCTTGGTGCTAAGCTAACACCAGAACCGGTTCAGCACTGGATGACATAAATCTGAGTATCATCTGCGTAAAGGGAGAGTAGGAAAACACTTTAAACCAAAGCAACCATCACTACTTATCAGTGTTTGCTTTTACGGTCTATCTGCCTTATTTCTTCCTTCCAGTTGAATGTTTATCTGCAATTTTTTATTTTTCTTAAGCTACTGCTCCATGCTAAGTTAATAGTTTCAAATGTTTCTGCAGCCAAGAAGATGATGAGCCTGGTCAGCGGTCGCCTAGATGCAGATTCAGCAGCTTCTTCTTCCTCCCACAGTCTGAGGGCAAAGAGGAGCAGAAAGAAACTCTACCGGCCAGAAATCTCCTGCCCCATGGAAATGCCCCCCCATCCAGTAAGTGCCCCTCCCATGCAGCCTTAAAGCAGAGCATGGGCCAAGTTCAAGTGTGAAACGATTTGTCAGGGTTTGTTTTTTGCACATTTCATTTTTCGAAGAGTTGAAGTTTTTATCCCTGTCATGTTTAGCGTTATGGCAACAGAACTGGAGTCTGAGTGCCGTGCTCTGCCCAACGCCTTTGCTTTGCCAAGGGAGGCTTGGCAGGAGGAAAAGCCTCCCTTGATCATCCAATATTGCTTTATTGTTTAAGATTTATTTTTATTACAGAAGATTAGTAAAACCAAACATGACAGGTGGAAATTGGAAGAGAATGCCATAATTTCAGTGTCATGGATGTAATATTGACCAACCTCACAAGCATTTTTTTTAGGCAACTTGCATACATTAACATCTGTTATACAGACTACAAATTCTACAATAATCTACTGTAACATGATAATAAATTGATTATGTTAGCGTGAAACTAAAAAAAAAACATACAAGTTTGTCCTGGCCCACAGAGGACAACGAATTTCCAGCTCTGATTCTGTCTCATCAGATTCTGCTGTATTTTCTTCCTCCCCTCCTTCGTCTCTATCCTCCCCCATCACAGGCTGATTCTCATTCTCATCCTTTTCCTCTGACAGCTCCAAATCTGAATCTCCCTTCAATCATCCGCTACAGAATCCTCTCTGCTTCGCTTCTGTCTCCTACAACAATATGCAGTCATTAAATACATTAAAATGGTCCCGGTGTCCACTACAGTTGACATTCATTAAATGACTGTTATTTCAAAACATAAATAATCCAAGTGTTTTCAGAGGTAATAATATTGTTGATGACACATTAATAAACCAGAATATGTATAATTATTATGGTAAAAACAGCAATAGATAAAGAATATTTGACTTTCCTCTCCTCTCTACATAAAGTGTGGTTTTTGGTATGGCTGCCATCTTGTGAGAGGAAAAAAGTAAAGTTCCCAGCATGCAAACCTGTCACATGACACATCACTGGAAAGCCCAGGATGTCCTCTACAAAACACTCTAGAGCTTGATAGGGTAACTCCTGATACTTAAACAAAATGTCCACTATAATGGACATGATTGACAGGCCTGGGTCTCAGGAGGATAGAAGACAATAAATGTCTGCAAACCTGAGGGAGAACCTGTAGGAACACCTGCAAATAGAAATGCATTAGGGCCGCTGCCGGCCCCGCTCCAGCGCTCTGCAGGGGGCAGAGGACCTCAGACTCAGACCCGGAGCACAGACACCAGGAAAACCACAACCGGGCCCCCAACAGAGCTCCCTAAGAGCATAGGGCTGTGCCCCCCCCCAGGAGCCAGGAGCTACAGCATTCCATCCCCCCTGGCTGAAGAGTTTTTGGAAGGGAAGTAGTGAAAATATCCATAGTTTTTCATCAAATTGCCCAAACATGAACTTCGTTTTTTACTGTTGTTATTGAGCATTTGAAGTGATCGTCCCCAGGCCACAGTTTGGACACCCCTGGTGTCATGCAATTAGTAAACAAGTTGCCTGTAATGGATCCAGGGTTCCCGCGGGTCCTTAAAAGTCTTAAAAGGCATTGAATTCTTCAAAATAAAACTAAGGCCTTAATTGGTGTTAAAATGTCTTAAATCAGTCTTTCGTGGGTCTTAATTTTTAAAACATAAATAGGATTATTTTTATTACGATTTATTTTTGTAATCTAAATAAAACATTAAAATTGACAATTTTTTTTATAAAAAAAAATAACAGCTCGCCATTATTGGTTCCGTCCCGATAGCGGAACCAAAAAAGCGTTGCTGCGGCCGGGACATTTGGGAGATGCACCATTAACTTTCTGTCTGGAGAATAAGATCAAGTGTAAATGTAACCAAAATTGTCTCCAGCCAAGAGTTTCCTCCATGGTAAATGGTAAATGTCCTGTACTTATATAGCGCCTTTATTCAAGTTAGGAGACTTGACCAAAGTGCTTTACACTACATTCATTCACCCATTCACACACACACTCACGGTGGCGAGCTACATTGTAGCCACAGCTGCCATGGGGCTCACTGACAGAAGCGAGGCTGCCGTACACTGGCGCCACCGGGCCCTCTGACCACCATCAGTAGACAATGCAGGTGAAGTGTCTTGCCCAAGGACACAACAACACTGAAAGTCGGAGTCGGGGCTTGAACCATCAACCCTTCGATTTCAGGGCAAACTCCTACATCCAACGCCACTGTCACCCACACTGTCCATGGCTAAAACCAGGAAACAAACATGAGGCTCAGTGGATTTATGCAAGAAGTCCTTCAAGCTCAGAACGATGGGAATTAAGGCAGTGGAGTCGCACATGCGAAGCACGAAACACAAAGCGTCAAAATGGAGTTGGAGAGAAACAGCCGGTATTTCTCAGTTTAGTTCCACCCTTGTCTCTGCAACGCCTCCACTTATCACCAAATCAAACATACTAAGAAAACCATACAAAGAAAAATAGCTGCAGAAAGACTTAGCACTGGTTATGTTGGGGCTTTAAAACTGATTTTTGTTTCCTGCTAAAACAAAGTTTGGAATTCAGTTAAATAATTGTTAAAATATATCTGTCATTTGTGTGTTTTTAGCTTTCTTCCTGTATGGGAAGCTTTTCAACATGTGAAACATTAGTGCAGTGGTTGATGTTAAAATAAACCTTTGGGTTAAGTTGTCGCAAGCAGGTTTTTCTTGTTTCTTGTGAATTTGGTCTTAAATGTTTTATTTTGAGTGACATTAAAAAGTCTTGAATTTACCTTTGGCTTATAGTGATCAGGCAGGTAGAGTCATAACCATGAGAGGAAAGCTTCTGCAGGAGCTCTGCTTCCTGTAGCCTGAATCTGGACCTGAATGAGTGCATTTAAACCAGAACCTCCCTCCACTCCTCACCATGAGCTGTCTGTGCTTTCAGATGATCAACCAGGAGAGGGACGACAGCGAGAGCGACGATCAGATCATCAAACGGCGCCTGCGCTCCAGAGTGGCTAAATGCTAACTCTGCTCCGCTACGTTTCTGTAATACTGTTTCAATGAAGCTGCTTATGATTATTTAGCACATTTTTTTTCTTTAATCACTTTAAAAGCTGAACATTAGATCATCAGTGGGAGAATCTCCATAAATAAGATCAACACTAACAACCTCCTGCTGGACGTTTGGTTTCAGTCTTAAATACTAATGACTTTATTCCACCGAGTATTTACGTGTTTGTTATTTTTCTTTACTTTGGATCAAAAAGCTCCGCCTTCATGAAGCACTAGCACTCATTCTGCTTATATATGAAGTGCAATCATTATGATTATTTAACCTTTCCTTCCTAGAGAGCTGCTATAAAGTCCCACTTTTATTAGTTCTAACATAGTTTGATCTTTGCGGACCAACATCATTGTTTGCTTCACAGACCCCTGAGGTTCTGACTTATGTTCTGAGAAACGTTTGATTCCTTTTTTCACCACAGTCATCTAGAACAGGTGGAGCTGCGGTTTCTTCCTCGTCAGAACTCTGTTGGATCTTCCTGTAGACGTTCCCTCAGATCACGAGAAAACATGTTCAGATTGATTTTGGTTCTAAGCCGGGTCAGAACCAAGGAGTCCACTCTGCTGGAGCTGAGCTACAGGTTTCTGTGCCGTCAGGAGGTCGGCCCGGTTTCATCCAGAACCTTTTATTGGTCTGAGCCGAGCCAGCTGCACTCCACGACCCAGCTTTAAGCCGACCGACGCCAACAGCAGGGTCTGCTGCTATCAGAACATGTTTCACCATCAGTGTAAGCTGCTGGTTGCTCTACAAAATAAAAGCTGAATATTTCTGAAATAAAAGCTGGTTTGTTTTTTTGCTTCCTTGACTTTACAGCATCTGATTGATCCGTTTGGACCTCCTCGACCATGGAGGCGCTCGGATGGTTCTGACTGGATTACAGCTTTTTTTCCTGCTAACTATAAACTCAGAAAAACATGAAGCTCCTTCCTGACCTTTGACCCGCTTCTTAAAATAACTGGACCTGTAAGCTGTGAAAGTTCTGTCCCAGTCGGATCCAAAGCTGCTCCTCCATTCAGCAGCTTCTGTGTCATTCATTGAGGAATCATACATGAAAATTGAAACATCAACAACACTTTTTTTTGTTTATGTGAAAAAAAACATAAAGACAATACAAAACTAAACGAAAGTGACATAAATAAATAAGAACATTCTCAAAGCCCCCCTCCCTTTCCCTGGAACTTACATCTTATCACACAGAGAATCAAAACAAATTCTCAAGTAGAGTTATTAATATATTGCTGAAGCTGTTGCCAAGTTCTGTTGAATGGCTTTAAGTTATTTGCTAATGAGAACCGTATTCGTTCCAGATCAGAGAGCCTGACCACTTCCTCCAGCCATCATTTAACCAGTGGAACCTCTGATTTCTTCCAGAACATCAACTCTAGCTTTTTCCCTATGATAAAGGCATAAGATAATAGCTGCCGTTGGTATTTATTAAGTTGAAGAGAAACTCTGAGCACAATCAGAAATGTGTCTAGTAAGAATGAAGAAGCGGGGCTTCTTCAGTATGGCATTTGTCACACGGGATGATTTAGGGAAAATGTTATGTAACTTCACCTTGCAGTAATGAAGCCTGTGCATGATTTTAAATTCAATAAGACAGTGTAGAGTTGGCAGAACACTTGCCTTCCAGAGTTCGTCTCTTATCTTCCTAACTCCTGCTCCCAGCCTGTTCTGAGGCCTGCATGGACGGCGAGGATCTGGATAGAAACGGATTATAAATCTGGGAGATTAGATGTCCTTCCTCACCCCCCAGCTTAAAGAGTTTGTCAGATTCGTTAGGTGATATATTCTCTAGAGTGCGCATGTGTTTTTGACGCATTCAGCAGCTTTTGAACCATTTAGAAGGTTTATCTGTGGGAAGCCAAACGGCGGGTCAGAGGTGGTACAGAGAAGGGACCTGATGGGAGATAAAGGCTCCAGGTTTGGAGGAGGAAGACCTCAAACATTCAGTCTAACATCCTAACGGCTTCTCTTAACCAGATAGAGGAGGTTCTAACTGGATGTTAATGAGAATTCAAACACCTTCGCATCAGTTCCTCTGATGGGTAACCTTTAAGCTAGAGCCCATTGTTCTATAATGCTGTGGCTCGTCATTTTCCTGATCAATGGAGCAAAATTAAAAATCTAAGTATCTCCATTTGTTGGACCCGAGATGTACTGACAATATAAGGATGCTGGTGAAGATTCTCAGTCATCCAGGCTATTCCAAAAAAGTTAAACAATTTACTGGACTTTGTTTCTGAGTCTGAAGACGTTTCTCTTCCATCCAGGAATTTTTTTCAATTCAAAATGTCAGAAATAGGGTTTAGTTCCTGGTTTTATCCAGCAGGACTTTGTTGTCCTCCCAGTGCAGCTTCTTTCACCAGGAGCTGGAATCTTCCCTGATTAGATGGATGACGCTGTCTGTCAGACTGGAGCAGGCAGCAGTTGTTGGGTTTATCAATGCAGCGTTTAGAAGCTGAGCTGTTGCTCACATTTTCCACACGTCTGAGTGAGAACTGGCTGCTGTGCTTCCTGACGTCAGGGACCATCCGTCCGTCTGTCCAAGCGCCGGGTACCAGCTCACATTCAGACGGTGGAGGGAGTGTTTGGATCAGAGTCTGAGATCAGATCTGGTTGTTGTTGTTCTGCGGTCTCTACGATTACCTTCAGCCCATCCTGGACCCCTCAGACACCCCCTGATAGAACTTGGATCTATGATTTCTGATCTTTCATCCTAGAAGCGGAGATTAACTTTGCTTTTTAGATCAGGATGAAGGAGTTCTTCACTTCCTCTGGTTGATTCCTCAAAGCAACAAGTTTGAGTCGATTTAAGCTTGAAAAAACGGATCTAAAACGTCTTTAAAAAAGTATAATTACCATTAATTTGAGATGGTAAATAAACGTATCTACCAAATAAATTAGGTATTAAAGTAAGATGATTAGAAATTATACACTTGACATAAAGTTTTTGTCTTATTTCAAACATAAATCATCTTATTTATTTGGAAAACTTTGGAAAAGTTTTTTCTCAGCTGCTCAAATTAAGGGAAAATACAAATCATTTCTATTTAATTTTTTTTGGTGATTAACCAGGCGAGGGGCTCTGCTCCCGCTGAGGGGGGGGCCTTAGAGGGAAAACGACCTTCGCGTCCCACAGACGTAGTCATTAAAGTGGAATCCAACATGGCGGAAAGCCACTGAGTTCAGGCCTTTGGGGAGATCCAGTTTCTCCTGATGAATCATTTCAGCTTCGCCGGCTGGAAGCACTAAAGAGTTCAGAAAACATCATGTCACACGTTATGAAGCTAAGAGACAATGTTTGAAACCAGCCTAGGAGAAGATTTCTGGGTTTTTCCTCTGCTGAGGTCCAATAAAATCAGCAAATTTAAATTTCAAATGGATCCTTTTTAATCGAGAAGATGGTTGATCCTCCGTCATTCAGGTCTTTGGGTTAAAGGTGCCTGAAATAAATAGAACAGAATAGAATTCAACTTTATTGTCTTTGCCACGAGTACAAAGCAACAAAATGTAGTTTGCATCATTCAGAAGTTTAAATACAGATATAAATATTTATTTTGTGCAAACAGAATATTTATGTATGGACTATAAATAGTATATATAAACACAATACTGCTAAGAGGCTATAAAATAAATAAATATGGAAGCTCTATACAGTACAGGAAAGTTAGGTTAAGGATTGTAAATATATATTATTGGGGTGATAATACAGGATAAAGATTTCCCCACTTTCCTTTGCTGGTTCCCTACAATTCATTTTTAAACAATCTTTGTACTAAAATATTCTTTCTCATGATTTGTGGACATTAAGATTTAAAGGGAAGCGTTATCTCCTGGTCAGACCCTGTAATTCAGAAAAACGGTGGTATCAGAGTAAAAGAAAATATGCCAGCCCAGGAGAAGGTCACTCCAGTGGCTGGACGTTGGAGGGGATTGCTGGGAGTTGCGGGAAAGCTAGCTGCCATTCGGCTGGCGTTTGACTGTAAAAGGCCATTTTGAATGGCGGCTACTGTAGATGCCGTCTGTCTTGCTTATCAGGAGTAAATATTCAGTCAGAAATCAGAGGAAAACTGATTATTTCTGTGCATCTAGATCTCCAGAGAACCTGTGGCTCTGAAAAGAAATAAAACTAAACGACTGCGTGCAGAATTTTTACTGTGATTTCTAAAAAAATAACTTCTATAATTAAAGCATCTTCTTTTGGTTCAGTTTTCTTCTCCTAGTTAAAAAAGAAAACCTTTTCAAGAAGCAGGAGAAACCCGGACAGTCCAGGAATTATCTGCAGTTCAACGAGTTGAAAGAAAAACTCTCCTGTCAGCATCTGTAGAGCGAAATCTGCAGGACTCAGCATCTCACCAGCAGCTAGATTTAAAGTTCTGTTAATTATCCTCAGTGGTCAATGAGTTCAAGCTGCTGTCTGAAGGCATCATAAGGATAAATATCACAGTGAAAGGAGCAGAGGATGAATGGAGAACAGACGACTACAACAGTGTGATGACGGAGAGCAAAGAAATGTGATGAAGATGAGGGAGAGAAAGGATGGCGGCGAAGGTGAGAATTCAAATCGGGCCTCATCCATCTGCAACTGAAGCTTTCTGCTCAGGAAGTGTTTGAGAACAGCGAAGAGGAAGGAAGAGCACCGATGCGTTCTGTGAATGATGGAGAGGCTGCCATGATGCAATTTTAGCAATCACTTCCCACCCAGCTGGGCTCCTTTGTGCTGTCTGAACAGCTCTGCCTTCTCCTTCACAATCTGCACATGAATGTGTGCACGCAGCATCCATTATCAATTCCCTTCAGTCTAAAAGCTGATGTCCACGAACCAGCGAGTCGCGACAGCAGAGTCATATTTATCCAGATGCATCTTTTTCAGCAACTGAATGGTTTATAGTTCAGGTCGTTTCGCGTCCAAATCGCTGCAGCTCTTATAGAAACCAATGTTGATGAATAGATTCTGGTTAATCCTGGTTCCACTACTTTCAGTTAAGAGAGAAAAAAAATATCACTGCACACAAATAAAGCACATTTCTGGAACAACAGCATAGATACTTCGGTCTATGCTGTTGTAGTATAACTGCTACCTGTTAAATCATCAGTTTTCTGCAGACCTTTGATGGAACCAGTGTTTATCTGAATCTTAGTCTCTGCTGGCCTGTTAGAAACTGATCCAATCTACCTAAGCTTTGCTCTAATCACTGATATCACACAGTAAAACTTAGTTCCTCTACTCTGCACTGGAAAAAAATTGAACTATAGATAACTCAGTTTTTCTTAAAATAAGTGCATTTGTTCTTGGATTGAGGAGGTAAAAAATACATTTTCCCAATGGAAGAAGACAATTTACACTTAAAATAAGAAAACACAATTGTATTGTCTTATTTCAAGAGCATATTATCTAAATACCTTATTTTAAGAGTAAAAATACTCATTCAATTGGCAAATTATCTCATTTACCTACTCAGATTGAGGGTAAATTCACTTAACTTAAGAAATTTTTACTTATTTCTAGATCATTTTTTCCAGTGCTGGAAAAAATCAAAATCTAGATGAGTCATTTTTTCTTAAATAAGTGCATTTATTCTTGGATTGAGGAGGTAAAAGAGACATATTTGCAATGGAACAAGACAATTTACATTTGAAATAAGAAAACTCAATGGCATTGTCTTATTTCAAGTGCATATTATCTAATTAATGTATTTTAAATTCCATCTACACTGGAAAAACAATCTAGAAATAAGTAAAATTTCCTTAAATTAAATGTATTTATTCTTAATTTGAGTCGGTAAATGAGACCATTTGCCAATGGAATGAGTATTTTGACACTTAAAATAAGATAATTAGATAAAAATGTTCTTGAAATAAGACAATGCAATTGTATTCTCTTATTTTAAGTGTAAATTGTCTTGTTCTATTAGTAAAATGTCTCTTTTACCTCCTCAATCCAAGAACAAATACACTTATTTTAAGAAAAATTACTTATCTAGATTTAGATTTTTTCCAGCACTGGAAAAAACGATCTAGAAATAAGTAAAAATTTCTTAAATTAAGTGAATCTAAGCTTAATTTGAGTAGGTAAATGAGAGGATTTGCCAATTGAATGAGTATTTTTACTCTTAAAATAAGGTATTTAGATAAAATGCACTTGAAATAAGACAATGTAATTGTGTTTTCTTATTTTAAATGTAAATTGTCTTGTTCCATTGGCAAAATGTCTCTTTTAGCTTCTAAATTCAAGAACAAATGCACTTATTTTAAGATATAATGACTTATCTAGATTTAGATTTTTTTCCAGTGAGTGTAGAACAGGTTTTGGGTCCCATTAGGGCCTTAGTGGTCTTGAGGGGGGGTTTGTAACACGCTGCACCAAAGAAAAGAAAATCTGAAGAAAAAAAAAACAAACAGGTCACACACTACATCCGTGCGGCTGGGCAAAGCAAAAACTCTTCATCTGTAGCAAATAAGCTTAAAACCTCAGTGTCCCGCGGAAACCTTTCATCAGGAGAGCAGGACGTGACCCCCCCGGGATGGAAACCGGCTTCGTTCAGCTGCAGCAACTGGACAGAACAGAAAGTAATCCACCGGGAGCCTCAGTGTGAGCTGGGGGAATAATGCAGCAGTCAGAACTCATCTGTTCCTCACTTCTTCTAGTTCAGGGCCAAAATAAGCATTATTTTCCCATTACAGCTCATGTCCACGCTCACTTTTACGGTTTAATTTCAGTTTCCTCACCGCTGGAGAACAAACACATCCAGCCATTAAGGGTCAAGCTTGATTTCATCTCGACCTTTTGGGGAAAACAAAAAGCTGCTGAACTTGAGGGCTGTGTTTAGAGAAGCTCTGACGGCAGAAAAGGCCTCGTTGTGTAATTAGCAGCCTCTCAGTCTGAGGTAGGAATAAACAGTTTGGTTTCCAATCAGAAAAGAACACGCCGCCCATGCAGACCGCGCTGAGAGAGGTACTCCACCGTCGCATTACAATCCAATTATTTCTGACATTTTTCAGCAAACTTTGTCCACGGTTGTTGTTTTTTCTCAGCTGTCACTCAGCCGAGCCTGGATGAAATAACGGAGAGCTGTCTCAGCTGGAAACAGACTGAGCGATGCACCTGGATCATGGATAAAATACAGACAGATTTCCAGCCTCATCATTATCTTACATGAAACGTCTTGTCAGACCGAGAAACATCCCAAACTGTTCAGCTCTGCAGGAGCTTCATCCTGACAAGGCAGAAGCTGACCGCTTCCTCTCTGCTGTCAGACGTTTCTGAAATGAAGCCACCATAACTACATGGTTTATCGATCGAAACCAGAGCGGCTGCATGTCGTTTGCTAATGAAGTGGAGCTTTTAGAGCTGTTGGGCTGCAGAGACGTGTTTGATTGGTTTATTGATGAGGAATCAGCGGGAACGCACATTCTCATTAACTCCAACAACTACTGCTTTGAAATCCGAGGGTATGAAAGATCAAGCATTTAAAGCATGCTCTTTCTAAACATCACAAAAAGTTACGGTAGCAGCCATTCAAAATGGCCCTTCCCTGTCAAACGCCATCCAAATGACCGCCCACTCCTCTGCAATTCCCAGCAAAATCCCCTCAAACTTCCAGCCGCTGGTCTTCTCCTGGGCGTGCATATTTTCTTATTCTGACTCCACCCTTTCACTGAATTACTGGGTCTGACCAGGAGATGATGCTTCTCTTTAGATCTTAATGTCCACAAATCATGACAAAATGTTTTAGTACAAAGATTGATGTTTAAAGAGAAATTGTAGGGGACCAGCCAAGAACCCATCAAGGAAAGCGGGAAAATTTTGATTGGCTACTACTGTAGGTAGGATGAAAAAGTCTGATGCATTGCATGGTGGCAACATCAACAACATCAATGCTTTGCCAAGAAGCTCTTGTCCAATCAGAGGGGAGGATGTTTGTTTAGGAGCAACCCAGGAACTGCCAGGGCTCTGCTTCATGTTGGTGTTTAAACATGCATCACTTGTTATAAAATGCTTTCAAATCTGAATCTTTTTTTTTCTCAGATTTTTTTGTAAAACACTTTCTTGGTATGGTAACATGTCCATCCAGAATAGGGCAGAAACTCATTAACTGCTCCATTTATCCCCGTTTCTATAGGAAAACCATCGATCCATGTCTGATACGCCAGCAGACATCAGGTTAGGAGGTGGGTTGGGGGGGGTAAAGCCTGAGGTCACGTTCAGGTCGCCGTTACCTGCAGAACATGGCGACCGCAGGATTCAGACTCTGGCCTTTTGGGCACACTGGAAAAACCATCTAGATATAAGTAAAGATTTCTTAAATTAAGTGTATTTAATCTTAATTTGAGCAGGTAAATGAGATAATTTGCCAATGGAATGAGTATTTTTACTCTTAAAATAAGATAATTAGATAAAATGCACTAGAAGTAAGACAATGCTATTGTGTTTTCTTATTTTAAGAAAAAATGACTTATCTAGATTTCCATTTTTTTGAGGGCAGCGAGGCGGCAGCACTGTTACAGCAAATGCAACGTTAGTGCAGCCACGTTTGGCTGCTTGACTTTTCTCCAAACAAAGCAATTTAATTGAAAATAGCCTGTAGGGGGAGCTACTATCTGCCTGCAGGTTTGTTGTCTGTTTGACTCAACTTGTTGGACATGTTAACTTTATGTTCGCCAATGTGTCCGTCCGTCCGTCCATCCATCGTCCTCTTATCCGTGGTCAGGTTGTGGGGGTAGCAGCTTCAGTAGGGGGGCCCAGACGTCCCTCTCCTCAGCCCAAGGTGTTCCCAAGCCAGCAGAGAAACACAGTCCCTCCAGCTTGTCCTAGGTCTCCTCCTGGTGCGATGTTCCCGGAACGCCTCACCGGGGCGACGTCCAGGAGGCAACCTAACCAGATGCCTGTGTGTGGATAAAAATCCAATAGAATAGAAAAGGTGCTTCCTAGTGATTTGAAATGTAACCTGCTACACCAGCCTCCTCACAAGCTGTGTCAAACATTCATTACAAATATGTGCAAAACTAACGAATTTCCGCTAATTTTGAAAATGCACATTTTCGCAGTAGTGATATTTCCATTAAATGCAACTAAAATCGTACGAGAAAACATTTCTTCACACGATAACTCGCGATAACATCATGGCAAAGGATGTAATCCCATGAGATTTATCGCTCCCATTGTTAAGAACTACAGATACTCATGCTGAGTTGGAAATGAGCGGCTGGGTCTCCGAAGGCCAGATTCCTCATAGCGCGGCACCAAGACTTGTTCGGATTGGAAGACTCCTCGTTATGCAGCCATTAAATGCACCCTTCTTTTCGCCCGTTTTGCAGGACAGGTCCGGTGTATCCTACGTAGCCTTGGGTATCCCATAATTCATTGGGAATTTAAAATCTCTTAAATCTCTTAATCTCTCTTAAAATCTTTTGAAAGCCGTGTGTTAAAACACCACAGTGTTTTGGTCATTAATAGATAAACATGATCAGGTGTCAGATGGGCCTTGTGCCGGACCCACCGGGCTCTAGGGGCTAACTAGGAAACCTAGAAGTTACTACAGGTGTAACCCGGGACACATAAGAAGTAGGATGGATTTTCATGGAACGAGGAGCTGGAGCAGGTGGATCACATGAACGGCATTGAGAAAGTTGGCGAAGTTAGACAGGTGAGTGAAGTGAGTAAACAGGCCAGCCATCAGCGCCAAGATCAGGATAATTTGTTTTTTGCAGACTATTGAATAAATGAATAGTCAAAGGAGAATGAAGTTGGCTTTTTTTGGTAACCGGGTCGTACCCCCCCTTTCACCCACAAACAGCTGGACATACTACAGGCACCAGATGGATACATTGGGATAACTCTTTCCTAACTATCAGAAATGTTTGTTTAGCTGCTCTAATGCTGCAGGAGTCAGAGCTCATACCTAAAGTTCCCCCCCTGCTCTTAATAAATGATTATTCCCATTCAGATGAGTCACTGCAGGCATTTATCCAGAGAAAACGCCGCTGGCAGCTTTAATTACATCCTGTCTGACGACTGCATTTTGCTGTCTGTCAGCGGTTATCAGCCTGCGCCGCACTAAATGGACTCCTCGTGAGGGTCTGTCAGCTTCTAATTGGTTTGAGCTGTAGGTAGCTCAATTCACCAAACCTGTATCTGCTTTGGCACTTAGAGGCTGCAGACAAAGACAAAGCTTCTGTCCTTCCCTATTTTCATTCTGCTTGTTCGTTCTCTTCCCTTTGGCTGAATGGATTCGCTGTGACACCGTCCGAGGCATCAATTCAGTTCAGTTTATTTATATAGCGCCAAATTCACAACACATGTCATCTCAAGGCACTTTACAGTTCAACCAGATCATACAGTCAAATTGATACAAAGTTTTATGTCTAAGGAAAACCAGTTGATTGCATCGACTCATTGACTCTTCAGCAATCCCTCACACTAAGCATGCTTGTAGCGACAGTGGAGAGGAAAAACTCCCTTTGAACAGGAAGAAACCTCCAGCAGAACCAGGCTCAGTGTGAGCGGCCATCTGCTGAGGCCCACTGGGGTTCAAGGAGACAGAAGCAGACATAGAACAAGAAGCATAGATACAAAAGGCAACTGTCAACCAGCTCCACAGGCGGCCCCGTCCAGGAAACACACAGCCAGGCAGACGAGCTCCGAGCCAGCTCCCATGTCAGAGGATGAAGTGAGAACATCCAGTTAGTCACAGTCAGAGAAACAGGACTACACTGGAAAACAGGCCAAGCTCCAACATCTAGAAACAAAGGTGTTGATGGCAGCAGCACAGCTGATATTTCTCTCCAGGATGGAGTCACAGCCAAACAGGAACAGACCAGATGAAGCTACTATGAGAAAAAGCAGAGAGAGCAGAACGTTAGAGATTGAACTAACAGATTCTGCAGAGTAGGAGAATAGAGATAGAATGAAGCAGAATGATGAAAAAGGGGTCCCTATGTCCTCCAGCAGTCTAAGCCTATAGCAGCAGAACTATAGAGATAGCTCAGGATAACCTGAGCCACCCTAACTATAAGCTTTATCAAAAAGGAAAGTTTTAAGCCTAGCCTTAAAAGTAGACAGGGTGTCTGCCTCACGGACTAAAACTGCTAGTTGGTTCCACAGGAGAGGAGCCTGATAACTAAAAGATCTGCCTCCCATTCTACTTTTAGAAATTCTAGGAACCACTAGTAAACCTGCAGATTGAGAGCGAAGTGCTCTGTTAGGAACATAAGGAACAATCAGATCTCTGATATCAGATGGAGCTTGGCCATTTAAGGCTTTATATGTGAGAAGGAGGATTTTAAATTCTATTCTTGATTTAACAGGAAGCCAATGAAGAGAAGCCAGGATAGGAGAGATATGATCTCTCTTTTTCATTTTCATCAGAACTCTGGCTGCAGCATTTTGGATCAGCTGAAGGCTTTTAACTACAGTTTGTGGACTTCCTGATAGTAAAGAATTACAATAGTCCAGCCTTGAAGTAACAAATGCATGGACTAGTTTCTCAGCATCACCCCTGGACAGGAGATTGCTCATTTTTGCAATATTCCTCAGATGAAAGAAAGAAATTCTAGAAACCTCTTTGATCTGGGATTTAAATGACAGGTCCTGATCAAAAACAACACCAAGATTTTTTACTTTATTATCTGAAATCAGTTTAATCCCATCCAAATGAAGTGACTGGCTAATCAGCTTCTTTTTCAGAGACTCTGGTCCAAAGACTATAACTTCTGTTTTGTCTGCATTCAGAAGCAGAAAGTTAAGAGTCATCCAGGTTTTTATGTCTTCAAACATGCCTGTAATCTATGTAATGGGTTAGCTTCCTCTGGATTATAGACAGATATAGCTGGGTATCATCAGCATAACAGTGGAAATTAATCCCATGCTGTCTAATAACTCTACCAATTGGGAGCATGTATAAAGTAAAGAGAATTGGTCCTAGCACTGATCCCTGTGGTACTCCACAGGTAACCTTTGAGCGTGTTGGAGATCTATCATTAACATGAACAAACTGAAATCGATCAGATAGATCAGATTTAAACCAGTCTAGAGCTGTTCCTTTAATTCCAACAAAATATTCAAGTCTTTCTAAAAGAATATTATGGTCAACTGTATCAAATGCAGCACTGAGATCCAACAGGACGAGCACAGATACAAGTCCATTATCTGAGGCCATGAGAATATCATTAGTGACTTTCACCAGAGCTGTTTCAGTGCTATGATGAGCTCTAAAGCCAGACTGAAACCATTCAAAAAGTTCATTATGGTGTAAGTGGTCGCACACTTGTTTGGCAACTACTTTCTCAAGAATTTTGGATAAGAAAGGAAGATTGGATATAGGTCTATAATTGACCAAGTCATCTGGGTCAAGAGACGGTTTCTTAAGCAGAGGTTTAATTACAGCAACCTTAAAAGCTTTAGGTACATATCCCTGTAACAGAGATAGATTAATCACATCTAAAATGGAGGAGGAGATCAAAGGGAATACCTCCTTAAATAACCTGGTTGGAACTGGATCTAACATACAAGTTGAAGGCTTAGATGAAGACAATAATTTTGCTAATTCAGAAAGTTCAACTGGATCAAAGCAGTCTAAACCCGGTTCAGATTCCATGACTGCCTCAGGTACAATCGCGGATAGAGGAGTGCTTATGATCTTATTTTTAATAAGATCAATCTTATTTATAAAGAATCCCATAAAATCATTGCTGTTAAGAGCAGGTGGAATGGACGGTTCAACAGAGCTGTGGCTCTGGGTGAGTTTGGCAACTGTATTAAAAAGAAATCTAGGATTATTCTTATTCTCCTCTATTAATGAGGAGAAGTATGCTGCTCTTGCTTTACAAAGGGTCCTCTTATACAGCAGTAAACCATTTTTCCAGACTAGGAAGGACTCCCGCAGGCCTGTGGAGCGATATTTTCTCTCCAGTTTCCTAGCATTTTGCTTCAAAGTACGCAGCTCTGCATTAAACCAAGGAGCAAGCTTTCTATTTTCAACGGTTTTCATTTTCAAGGGAGCTGCGTTGTCTAAGGCAGTACGCAGAGAACTAACAACCCCATCAACAAAATCATCAACCTGTGAAGGGGAATAAGCTATGCTTTTGCACTCTGCAGCACAGCTCAGCGACACAGAGGAGAGAGAAAGTGAAGCAGATTCTTTAAAATTTATAACTGCACTATCTGATAAAGATCTACTAAAATGTAACCTTCTTTTGGGGGAGGAGAACTCTGTTAAAGTAATCCTGAAGGTTATTAGAAAGTGGTCAGAGAGGACAGGGTTGTGAGGAAATACTGTTATTTCTTCACATTCTATGCCGTATGTCAGCACAAGATCCAAAGTATGAAGATGAGAATGTGTGGGACTATTCACATTTTGAACAAAGCCAATAGTGTCTAAGATAGCATTAAAGGCTGCTCTTAAGCTATCGCCCTCAATGTCAGCATGGATGTTAAAATCTCCCACTATGATGACCCTGTCAGTATTTAATACCAAATCAGAAAGGAACTCTGAAAACTCATCTAAACATTCAGAGTAAGGACCTGGTGGACGATACAAAGTTACAAAAAGAAGAGGTTTTCTTGCCTTGAAATTTGGATGAGGGAAATTAAGGGTTAAATGTTCAAAAGAGTTGTAGGTATTAACAGTTTTGGGAGTAATCAGTAAGTCAGACTGGAAGATTGTTGCTACTCCTCCTCCTCGCCCAGAACTTCTGGGTATGTGAAAATTTAAATAGCTTGAAGGAGTTGCCTCGTTTATGCTCACATAATCCTCTTGCTAGCAGCCAGGTCAGGCGTCAGGAAGTGGAGGCGTCGCTACGTCCTGCATCTTTTTCTGCTCCACCTGAAATCAGAAGCAGCAGCTGGAGGTCGGTCGCTGGGGTCAGCTGAGGTCTGGATGATTAGGATGAAAAGAATTAGAAATGTTTGAAGAGACTCTCAGTGGGTTGTGTTCGTAGATCCATGGAGAGACACTGGAGAGAGGATTTGTTTCCCTGCACAGACTGGACCTTTAGTGACAGAAGTGGAAGAAATGATCACAAACAGATTTCTAACAACTTAAATCAAAGGTAGAGGAGACACCTTCCCTTGGTGCATATGAGTCAAGCTGCAGTTAAAAAAAAAAATGTAAAAAAATGTAAATGTTTTTGCGGCACTAGTGCAGGGGCGCCGTATGGGGGCGAAAGGGTAGGCAGATTCTAAGGGCCCTTGACTGAGGGGGGCCCCAAAAGAAGATTTGTTCTTTCATATTTTTCAAATATAAGAAGAAAATCCAGCAGTTGTCAGGGTTTGGTTGAAGGTTTGAGGACCCAAATCCAGAGGTGAGAAGGCAGAGGTGAGTTCTTGAAGATTTAATTAAATAACCGAGGAAGAAAATCCAAAAACCAGACAATATCCTGGGAAAAACTCATGTGGGGAGCCAGGAAAAGACGAGGACCCAGCCCCGAGGAACTGCACAGGGAGAGTATATATGGTAGACTGAACAAAGATGGGACTCATGAGCTGAATGGGAGCAGGTGTGAACAGAGGATTCTAGAAGGGAGCGAGGGAAAAGGAGACCAACACCAGAGGTATCAGAGGGCAATCAAGAAAAACCTAAAAACACAAATACATAAAAAAACACAACAAAATAGGAATTAAACCAATAAAACTAGAAAACATAGAAAAACACGGAACAAAGTGAAAATGAAAACTAAAAAAAACACTTCACATAACCAAGACCAGTAAACAGTGAAACAAAGCATAATTATATTGAATATATAAATAGATTTTTATACCATTAAAATATTATATTATACCATAAATACATTATATTATATATTATACCATTTTATACCATTGACAGACAGCTATAAATCTTGATCAATACATGTTCTCAGGGCCAGCATTAAAATAACCTGTCCTTTAATATGATTATAGTGAAAATTAATAGGTATAATTAACTTTTTCAAGTTATGATAATTTTCCTTTGACTAAATTTTACAATAAAAGTTACATTAACAACGTAAATGATACTCTTTAGTGCATCTTTAAAGCTTGCATACACTTTCTTTGGGAGGGGGGGGGAATATCAATGTGGTTTGTTATTGCAAAGAGGTTCAAGAGAGGGGGAGAGACACGTAGCAAAGGACCACAGACTGGATTCAAACCCGGGTCGGCCATGTTGAGAACTAAGGCCTCTGTAGATTGGTTGTGCGCGCTAACCGCTGCACGCCAAATGTTGCAGCTTTTTACGTAAAACCTTCTGCAGCATAAAGAAAAGCAAGAACAAACTCTCTGCATCTGTTTGAATCTCTTCCTGCTGCTCCTAGGCTAGAGGTCATCCCTTTAGCATCCTTCAGCCTGTCTGTGTGACAAAAGGCTGGAGTTTATTAAACTACTGGAGCTGCAGGAACTGTCCTGAAGTGTCTGGATGATAAAGAGTTGTAGTTTAACACACATCTCTGCAGCTTCTCTACTGTTACCCACTCTTTACTCCATCCAGACAGTGTCTTGCCCACGACCAAAATCTAATAAATTAGCAAAGATTCCCAAAGAAGTAAATCATGATAATCTAATTAAAATCAAAATAACTCCAATTGGGGAAAAAGTTAAAACAATTAAATGCGGTCTGTTTAACATAAGATCGCTTTCCTCTAAAAGTCTGCTAGTTAATGACTTGATTTGTGATAATCACATTGACTTGTTTTGCCTTACAGAAACCTGGCTGCAGCAAGAGGATTATGTGAGCATAAACGAGGCAACTCCTTCAAGCTATTTAAATTTTCACATACCCAGAAGTTCTGGGCGAGGAGGAGGAGTAGCAACAATCTTCCAGTCTGACTTACTGATTACTCCCAAAACAGTTAATACCTACAACTCTTTTGAACATTTAACCCTTAATTTCCCTCATCCAAATTTCAAGGCAAGAAAACCTCTTCTTCTTGTAACTTTGTATCGTCCGCCAGGTCCTTACTCTGAATTTTTAGATGAGTTTTCAGAGTTCCTTTCTGATTTGGTATTAAATACTGACAGGGTCATCATAGTGGGAGATTTTAACATCCATGCTGACATTGAGGGCGATAGCTTAAGAGCAGCCTTTAATGCTATCTTAGACACTATTGGCTTTGTTCAAAATGTGAATAGTCCCACACATTCTCATCTTCATACTTTGGATCTTGTGCTGACATACGGCATAGAATGTGAAGAAATAACAGTATTTCCTCACAACCCTGTCCTCTCTGACCACTTTCTAATAACCTTCAGGATTACTTTAACAGAGTTCTCCTCCCCCAAAAGAAGGTTCAATTTTAGTAGATCTTTATCAGATGGTGCAGTTATAAATTTTAAAGAATCGGCTTCACTTTCTCTCTCCTCTGTGTCGCTAAACAGTGCTGCAGAGTGCAAAAGCATAGCTTATTCCCCTTCACAGGTTGATGATTTTGTTGATGGGGTTGCTAGTTCTCTGCGTACTGCCTTAGACAACGCAGCTCCTTTGAAAATGAAAACCGTTAAAAATAGAAAGCTTGCTCCTTGGTTTAATGCAGAGCTGCGTACTTTGAAGCAAAATGCTAGGAAACTGGAGAGAAAATATCGCTCCACAGGCCTGCGGGAGTCCTTCCTAGTCTGGAAAAATGGTTTACTGCTGTATAAGAGGACCCTTTGTAAAGCAAGAGCAGCATACTTCTCCTCATTAATAGAGGAGAATAAGAATAATCCTAGATTTCTTTTTAATACAGTTGCCAAACTCACCCAGAGCCATAGCTCTGTTGAACCGTCCATTCCACCTGCTCTTAACAGCAATGATTTTATGGGATTCTTTATAAATAAGATTGATCTTATTAAAAATAAGATCATTAGCACTCCTCTATCCGCGATTGTACCTGAGGTAGTCATGGAATCTGAACCGGGTTTAGACTGCTTTGATCCAGTTGAACTTTCTGAATTAGCAAAATTATTGTCTTCATCTAAGCCTTCAACTTGTATGTTAGATCCAGTTCCAACCAGGTTATTTAAGGAGGTATTCCCTTTGATCTCCTCCTCCATTTTAGATGTGATTAATCTATCTCTGTTACAGGGATATGTACCTAAAGCTTTTAAGGTTGCTGGAATTAAACCTCTGCTTAAGAAACCGTCTCTTGACCCAGATGACTTGGTCAATTATAGACCTATATCCAATCTTCCTTTTTTATCCAAAATTCTTGAGAAAGTAGTTGCCAAACAAGTTTGCGACCACTTACACCATAATTAACTTTTTGAAGAGTTTCAGTCTGGCTTTAGAGCTCATCATAGCACTGAAACAGCTCTGGTGAAAGTCACTAATGATATTCTCATGGCCTCAGATAATGGACTTGTATCTGTGCTCGTCCTGTTGGATCTTAGTGCTGCATTTGATACAGTTGACCATAATATTCTTTTAGAAAGACTTGAATATTTTGTTGGAATTAAAGGAACAGCACTAGACTGGTTTAAATCCTATCTATCTGATCGAATTCAGTTTGTTTATGTTAATGATAGATCTTCAACACGCTCAAAGGTTACCTGTGGAGTACCACAGGGATCAGTGCTAGGACCAATTCTCTTTACTTTATACATGCTCCCAATTGGTAGAGTTATTAGACAGCATGGGATTAATTTCCACTGTTATGCTGATGATACCCAGCTATATCTGTCTATAAATCCAGATGAAGCTAACCCATTACATAGATTACAGGCATGTCTGAAGACATAAAAACCTGGATGACTCTTAACTTTCTGCTTCTGAATGCAGACAAAACAGAAGTTATAGTCTTTGGACCAGAGTCTCTGAAAAAGAAGCTGATTAGCCAGTCACTTCATTTGGATGGGATTAAACTGATTTCAGATAATAAAGTAAAAAATCTTGGTGTTATTTTTGATCAGGACCTGTCATTTAAATCCCATATCAAAGAGGTTTCTAGAATTTCCTTCTTTCATCTGAGGAACATTGCAAAAATTAGAAATCTCCTGTCCAGGGGTGATGCTGAGAAACTAGTCCATGCATTTGTTACTTCAAGGCTGGACTATTGTAATTCTTTACTATCAGGAAGTCCACAAACTGTAGTTAAAAGCCTTCAGCTGATCCAAAATGCTGCAGCCAGAGTTCTGATGAAAATTAAAAAGAGAGATCATATCTCTCCTATCCTGGCTTCTCTTCATTGGCTTCCTGTTAAATCAAGAATAGAATTTAAAATCCTCCTTCTCACATATAAAGCCTTAAATGGCCAAGCTCCATCTGATATCAGAGATCTGATTGTTCCTTATGTTCCTAACAGAGCACTTCGCTCTCAATCTGCAGGTTTACTAGTGGTTCCTAGAATTTCTAAAAGTAGAATGTATAGGAGCCAAAGTGGACTGAATGATATTTTTATTTGTAAGAGGCTCATATTTACCTTTATTGTGTTTATATGTTCAGTTTTATTCAGCCGAGAGCCTGATTTCAGTAAAAGGTACAATTATTTTTTGCTGTGTTATTTGATATATTATAATATAAGTATAAGGAAAGGTTTTATTTAGACTTGTATTAGTATATTATTGTTTTTTCTGCCTTTTAAGAGGCCTGCGTTCTGTCCTCACAGGTTTTTTCGGCAGCGTTTGTATTTCCGGGTCAGTGCGCCGGAAGTAAAGAATAGCCACGGAGGCTAACAGTTTTTGTACCGTAGCCGTAGCCGTTTTATAAGTTTATTAGGGCATTATCAGCTAACTAAGGATTGTTTTCTACCGTGAATTAACCTTGGATCACTCCTGTAACGGAATAACCCTGTGGAACCAAATAAATGTTCGTCTGACGTTCTTTACGACGGAGTACTGTGGAGTTATTCATGGCTAACAAATAGCCGCTACGGCGCGAGTAGCATCAACAACGTCTCCTTTACCTTCGGCCCTCACATTAGTACAAAAACTGAGCTTCAAAAGGATCCTACACGGACCACACGGACTACTGGAAGGAAAGAAACCCAGTTTGTGAGTAACAAAAAAATAAACTAGGCGGACGTTAAGGCCGGTTACAGCTATAGTAAGGCTGCCGGTTTCCTGTGCTAACAACTGCTAACTATAGCCGGCGCTAAGCTAGCGCTAGCTAGCTAGCTTGGCCTTTTTTGAGTGACTGTGAAGGCTGTGAAGGATCAGTCGGACTTTCTGTGAGTTGTGGCCATTATTAGGCCAGCAATAGGCTTTCAGTGACTGTTACTATTACCACCACATACAATTAATATGAGCCAAACAGAAAAATCAAACACGGTGTTGGAGTCTACTGAACCTAGACAGGTTAAGATGACAGGAAAGGCCCTAGAAGAGAAAATTCGGGCTGCCATAAATAAAAGGAAAGCTAAGCTAAGCCAGCTGACAAGTAAAATGAACAATATTATTCAGCTAATGGATGATGGAGATGACAGCAACTTGTCAGTTATTCAGAATACTCTGATGGCTGAATTCAACAAGCTGCTGGGAGAATTTTGTGAGCTAAACATCTCAGTTCAGGCTCTATTGAGTGAGACATCGGGAGATCGGTTAAAGGCTGATCAGGATGGATGGTTTACACCCAAGGCAGACATGTTTTACAACTTCACTCTTAAGACTGAGACGTGGATGAGTGAAGTGCAACAGCGTATTGCTGAGGCTGAAAGAGCCAATGAAGAAGTTGCACCTGAAGACAGTGCATCTGTCACTACTGTAAAGATAAATAAAGGAGTTAAAACACCATCCTCAAACCTTTCCAGAGCTTCGTCATCAGCATCATCAGCTCGACTGAAAGCTGAATTAGAGAGAGCCGAGCTACAAGCTCAAGCTTCTGCTTTAAAACAGAAAAGACTTTTAGATGAACAAGAGGCTAAGCTAAAGGCAGATAGAGAAGAGCTACAAATCCAGACTGCTTTAGCTGCCTCAAATGCCAAGTTCAGAGTACTAGATGAGCTAGAGGGTCTGCGAACTTCATCTAGAGTGAGCCAGGAAGATGGAATGAACCTCTATTTAAAGAAAGCACAGCCTACTCTTCCCGCTGCGGTTAAAACAGAGCCGCCTAGCAACATCACCTACCGTACTCCTGCTAACGTCATTCAAAGAGAACAAGAGACTCCGCAACGAGAACAGACACAAGCCATCGTGGACTTTCTAGTGAAACAACAGAACCTCACTACACTACCTCCTCAAAAAATTCCTATATTCCGAGGGGACCCTCTGGAGTACAGGCTATTTATCAGAGCCTTCGAACATGGAGTGGAGGATAAGACAGACAATGACAAAGATCGGCTGTACTTCATGGAGCAGTATACAGATGGACAGCCCAGAGAGCTAATAAGAAGTTGTCTCCACATGGAACCAACACGTGGTTACCGCAAAGCGAAGAAGCTCTTAAAGGAGCATTATGGAAATGGATATAAGGTTTCTATGGCTTACATTGACAAGGCACTGAACTGGCCGGCCATAAAGCCGGATGATGGAGAGGGGCTTCACTCTTTTGGCCTCTTCCTCACTGGATGCCTCAATGCTATGGATGACTTGGAGTATATGGAAGAGCTCGACAGCGTGTCCAACATGCGAGCTATTGCTGCCAAGCTTCCATATAAGCACAGAGAAAGATGGAGGAGCAAAGCCTACGCTCTTCTAGAAAATGAACAGTGCAGAGCCAAGTTCAGCGACCTTGTAGACTTTGTTAACCTGCTAGCCAAAGAAGCCTTGCACCCTATTTTTGGCCACATCACTGATGGAAATAGGGGCCAAGATAAGGCTCACAAGGACGAGAGGTCTATTAGAAGGATTGGTGTTCGAAGAAGCTTTACTACTGCGACTACAGGAGTTACAAACCTAGCAGAGACTAAGACCCAGGCTAAGGGGAGCTCTTTCAGCGCTTTCACCAACCCCTGCCTCTTCTGCCAAGGAGAACAGCACACCATGGAGAACTGTAAGAGAATGAGAAGGTCCCTTCACATTGAGAAAATAGACTTTCTGAAGAAGCATGGACTATGTTTTAGTTGCCTGAAACAGGGACATATGGCTAAGGCCTGCAACGAAAGGATGAGCTGTCAAATATGCAAGCTCTTACACCCAACAGTTCTGCATATGAAGAGCAAAGATCACAAAGCATCTGGTGAAGCAAAGCCTAAGAAAGACTCATCTCATGATGCAACTAAAGAAACACATCTCAAGGTCGAGGCTACAGAAGAGGTCAGTTCAGTAGTCAGCGGATGTATCAGTGCAGAGACTAGTACCTGCAGAGCTACTGGGGCCGGCAATACGAATGGCATTCTACCTATCGTCCCAGTCCACGTTAAGGCCAAGAAAGGTAACAAGGTTATTGCTACTTATGCTTTCCTTGACCCAGGTAGCAACGTTACCTTCTGCACTGAAAGACTGATGGCCTCGCTGAACATCACCGGCAGAAAGGCCAGTATCCTGCTGAAAACTATGGGAGGTGAGCAGATCGTGACCAGCCAGGTGGTGTCTGGCTTGGAAATCAGCTGCATGGATAATGACGAATATCTGGAGCTGCCCAACGTCTACTCCCAGAAGGAGATTCCCGCTCATAAGCAGAACATCCCACTCCAAGAGGAGGTGAATAAGTGGCCTCATCTCAGGCAAGTAAAGATTCCAAAGATCCACGCAGAAGTTGGCCTCCTCATCGGAACGGACGTGCCCAAGGCTATGGAGCCATGGCATGTGATACCCAGCGTGGAAGAAGGGCCGTATGCGGTGAAAACACGACTGGGCTGGATCGTTAACGGGCTCCTCCGAGGAAGCAGTGGCGGTGAAACTACAACTGGACTCATACAGGTCACCTCCAACCGCACAACAGTGGTCACCCTGGATGAGCTGTGGAGTCAGCAGTTTAGGAACGACTTCCCAGAGTGCCAAGATGAGAGACTGGCGATGTCTAGGGAGGACATCCAGTTTCTGGAGATGGTTTCTCAGTCGGCTAGAGTTACAGAGGGTCACTACAGCATCGGTTTGCCACTGAGGAACGCAGCTCTCAGAATGCCGAACAACAGAAAGGTTGCTGAACAGCGTGCTCTCAACTTAAAGAAGAAGTTCATAAAGAACCCTCAGTTCCAGGCAGATTACTCTGCATTCGTGGAAGATTGGATTGAAAAGGACTGTGCTGTCAGGGTTCCTAAAGAGGACCTCTGTCGCAGTGATGGTAAGATTTGGTACCTGCACCATCATGGCGTATATCACGCCAGGAAGAATAAAATCCGTGTGGTGTTCGACTGTGGGGCATCGTACCAAGGAACCACTTTGAACGACCAGCTGCTGCAGGGACCTTATCTCACAAGTTCTCTACTTGGTGTCATCACAAGATTCAGGCAGGAGGAGGTAGCCGTCACCGCGGACGTGGAGGCCATGTTCCACCAAGTCAGGGTTCCGGACGAGGATGCTGACCTCCTTCGGTTTCTCTGGTGGCCCTCAGGTGACATTGACCAAGACCTCGCAGAGTATAGAATGAGGGTGCACATATTCGGCGCTACCTCCTCGCCGAGTTGTGCCACTTTCGCTCTGCAGAAGTGTGCACAAGACCACAGAGAACAGTACAGCTCCGCGGGAGTCAACACCGTGCTGCGCAACTTCTACGTCGACGACTGCCTAAAATCAGTTCGCTCTGAAGAAGAAGCAGTTTCCCTGTGCAACGAGCTGAGAGAAATCCTGGCCTTAGGAGGATTTCGGCTCACAAAGTGGATTAGCAATAGCCGCTCTGTGCTGTCTGCTATCCCTGTGAAGGAAAGAGCCGAGGAGCTAAGGGACCTGAATCTCGACCTTGATAAGCTCCCAGTCGAGCGAGCCTTGGGAGTCCGTTGGTGCATGGAGAGCGACAGCTTCAAGTTCAAGATTGTCTTACAAGCAAGACCACCCACCAGAAGAGGCATCCTCTCTGTTGTTGGCTCAATCTACGACCCACTGGGCATCCTAGCTCCAGTGGTATTGAATGCAAAAAGGATCCTCCAAGAGCTCTGTCGCCTCAAGCTGGGATGGGATGACAGCATCCCTGAACACCTTGCTCAACAGTGGACTAGTTGGATGGAGGACCTTCACCTGCTGGAGGATTTCGGTGTGGCTCGATGTTTCAAGCCTGAGGGTTTTGGCGATGCTACATTCAGTCAGCTGCATCATTTCGCAGATGCTAGCCAGGAGGGCTTCGGAACAGTGAGCTATCTGCTACTGAAGAAAAACGACAGGCTGCATGTTGCCTTCGTTATGGCTAAAGCCAGAGTGGCGCCGCTCAAGCCCCTTACTATCCCGCGCATGGAGCTTGCAGCGGCCACCCTAGCTGCACGTATGGACTGTACCTTGAGATCAGAGATAGAGCTTCATCTACAGGATTCTGTGTTTTGGTCTGACAGCACCACAGTGCTCAAATACATTAGAAACAGAACTAGCAGGTTTCGTACCTTCGTTGCCAATAGAGTTGAGACCATCCTGGAGCTGTCGGAAGAAAGGCAATGGCGATATGTTAATACGGCGCAGAATCCTGCTGACTTTGCATCTAGAGGACTAAGCATGGAGTCTTTGCTGCGTTGCAGGACATGGATACAGGGGCCGGATTTCCTTACCAAACCTGAAGGAGAATGGCCACAAAACCCTGAAAACTCTGGGGATCTAAGCATTGAGGACCCAGAAGTGAAAAAAGCTGTGGTCTACACTACATCAGCCAAAGAACAACTGGACACAGTTCAGCAGCTCCTAGAGTACTACTCAACTTGGGATCGCCTGAGAAGAGCGGTCAGTTGGATGCTGAAGCTGAAATATATGCTGCTGATTCTGTGCCGCAAGAGAAAGGAGTTGAGTGCCTCACTCGCGCACTCTGAGGTTCAGAGGGAGATGAGAACCTTCAAGGCAAATCTACCAAAGACCAATCTTTCGGTGGAAAATGTGAAAGAAGCTGAGATGGAGATCGTTCGCTTCTGTCAGCGGCTAAAGTACTGTGACGAAATATCCGCTCTTCAGAAGGGAGATGGCGTTAAGTTGAGCAGTCACATCTGCAGACTCAAACCTGTGCTGCAGGATGGAGTCCTCAGGGTAGGAGGAAGGCTCAGCAGATCGGCGATGCCGGAAGAGGCCATGCATCCTGCCATCCTACCTAAGGACTCTCCTGTAACAGAACTTATTCTCAGGGATATTCATGAGAGGGTGGGTCATAGCGGGCGCAACCATGTGCTATCCGAACTGCGAACTAAGTACTGGATCCCTGGCGCTTATGCAGCCATAAGAAGAGTCCTCTCTAGATGTGTCACGTGTCGACGCTCGCATGGTACCGCAGGGCAACAGCAGATGGCGGACTTGCCCCGGGACAGAGTGCTCCCGGATGAACCCCCTTTCACCAACACCGGGGTTGACTACTTCGGTCCATTCGAGGTTAAGCGGGGCCGAAGTGTTGTGAAGAGGTGGGGTGTTATTTTCACCTGTTTAGCCATCCGTGCTGTCCACATCGAGGTGGCATCATCTTTGGACACAGACTCTTTCATCCATGCTCTTAGGCGCTTCCTAGCAAGGAGAGGCCAGGTGAAGATCCTACGCTCGGACAACGGTACCAATTTTGTTGGTGCGGAGAAGGAGTTAAGGAGAGCTATTGATCAGTGGAATAGCTCCAAGATTGAAAGCAGTCTACGTCAGCGGGGAGTCCAATGGATTTTCAATCCCCCTACCGGTTCTCATCACGGTGGGATTTGGGAACGGATGATCCGGTCCATCAGGAATATCCTCAGCTCCACATTAAAGCTCCAGTCCCTGGACGAAGAAGGCCTGCACACCCTCCTGTGTGAAGCAGAAGCCATTATAAACAGTCGACCTATAACCAGAGTTTCGAACGACCCGTCGGACCTGGAAGCGTTAACCCCCAACCATCTCTTGCTCCTCAAGACAAGGCCTTCACTTCCTCCAGGCCTCTTCGTGAAGGACGAGCTCTACTCCCGTAAGAGGTGGAAACAGGTCCAGTATATGGCAGACATATTCTGGAAACGATGGACAAGAGAATATCTACCTCAGCTACAAGAGCGACAGAAGTGGACTGGTGTGTCTCGCAACTTCGCAGAAGGGGATGTTGTCCTTATCGTTGATGATTCTGCCCCCCGTAATTCCTGGGTACTGGGCAGGATTATCGAGGTGGTTCCTGACAAGGCTGGGCTGGTTCGTCGAGTTCGCGTCAGGACGAAGACATCTATCCTAGATAGACCTATCACTAAGGTCTGTCTTTTCCAGGAAGCTCCATGAGGCGGTGGTAAAGACCGTCCTCCTACGGTGCGCCATGTGCTGGTAACCTCTGGCGCCAGGGCTGATTTGCCCAGAATAAGAGACATTTTCTAGTTGACTTGAATGTTTGGTTTAGTTGGCTCCTTGTGTGTGGATTTGTGTAATTGTCTCTATTTAGAAGAGAAATTAGGGGCCGGTATATAGGAGCCAAAGTGGACTGAATGATATTTTTATTTGTAAGAGGCTCATATTTACCTTTATTGTGTTTATATGTTCAGTTTTATTCAGCCGAGAGCCTGATTTCAGTAAAAGGTACAATTATTTTTTGCTGTGTTATTTGATATATTATAAGTATAAGGAAAGGTTTTATTTAGACTTGTATTAGTATATTATTGTTTTTTCTGCCTTTTAAGAGGCCTGCGTTCTGTCCTCACAGGTTTTTTCGGCAGCGTTTGTATTTCCGGGTCAGTGTGCCGGAAGTAAAGAATAGCCACGGAGGCTAACAGTTTTTGTACCGTAGCCGTAGCCGTTTTATAAGTTTATTAGGGCATTATCAGCTAACTAAGGATTGTTTTCTACCGTGAATTAACCTTGGATCACTCCTGTAACGGAATAACCCTGTGGAACCAAATAAATGTTCGTCTGACGTTCTTTACGACGGAGTACTGTGGAGTTATTCACGGCTAACAAATAGCCGCTACGGCGCGAGTAGCATCAACAACGTCTCCTTTACCTTCGGCCCTCACAGAATGGGAGGCAGATCTTTTAGTTATCAGGCTCCTCTCCTGTGGAACCAACTACCAGTTTTAGTCCGTGAGGCAGACACCCTGTCTACTTTTAAGGCTAGGCTTAAAACTTTCCTTTTTGATAAAGCTTATAGTTAGGGTGGCTCAGGTTATCCTGATCTATCTCTATAGTTCTGCTGCTATAGGCTTAGACTTTTGGAGGACATAGGGACCCCCATTTCATCATTCTGCTTCATTCTCTCTCTGTTCTCCTATTCTGCAGAATCTGTTTGTTCAATCTCTAACGTTCTGCTCTCTCTGCTTTTCCTCAGAGTAGCTTTGCCTCGTCTGTTCCTGTTTGGCTGTGACGTCATCCAGAAAAGAAACATCAGCTGTGCTGCTTCCATCAACACCCTTGTTTGTAGATGTTGGAGATCGGCCTGTCTTCCAGTGTGGTCCTGTTTCTCTGGCCGTGGCTGGGTGGATGTGCTCTCTTCATCCTCTGGCATGGGGGCTGCCTTGGAGCTCGTCTGCCTGGCTGTGTGTTTCCTGGACGGGGCCGCCTTTCACAGCTGCTTTTTGTATCTCTGCTTCTGTCTCCTTGAACCCCAGTGGGCCTCAGCAGATGGCCGCTCACACTTAGCCTGGTTCTGCTGGAGGTTTCTTCCTGTTAAAAGGGAGTTTTTCCTCTCCACTGTCGCTACAAGCATGCTTAGTGTGAGGGATTGTATTTGAGTCAATGCAATCAACTGGTTTTCCTTAGATAGAAAACTTTGTATCAATTTGACTGTATGATCTGGTTGAACTGTAAAGTGCCTTGAGATGACATGTGTTGTGAATTTGGCGCTATATAAATAAACTGAATTGAATTGAATTGAATTGAATAAATGCTGATTCAAAAGCTGCACTAGGTTTTCTGAGCAGATCTGCTTATTTACCATCACAGCTGCAGTTCAGACATACCCAAGAATTACTACAGGGAGAAAACATCATTCATTTCCTCAGGCTTCCCGTTTCCACCTCCTGGTTTTAAGTGAATCACAAGATCTTCATTTAGATACGACCTCAGGTAGATAAATATCAGAAACAAACCAAATCACCCGAGCAGAAGATTAAAAAGTGATATATCTGATACCAGAAATTAAACCAGAAGGAAAGTTTGTCAGAAAACCAATAAATCAGCTGAAAGAAGTCGGATTTCTGTCCAGAAAATGTAATTAAAAACATTCAAATGTCCTGATGTCGCGTTAAAGGAAAAGTCGGATCAGCGAGGAATAATCAATGGATCATTATTTATACCTAAAACTAATACGTTCGCAGTGATTTCATGAATTTAGCCTTAATCAGTAAAAAAAAATGAAAACAATGATTTTCATTGCGATCACAGAGTCTGGGAGCGGCCATTTCTGCCCAAATCTAGTAGCCCCTCCCTCCTGCCATCTTCCAGCAGTGACGTCACGGTGCGGTAAGCCTAGCGCCATTCTCCCCGCTTTACAAGCTAAATCAATGGGAACTACTAGACACATCTGCAATCAACAACAATTATTGAAGATTTCCAGAGGACTTCACCATTGAAATTCACCAGAGCTATAGTGAAACTGACAATGCCCACGTGCATGGCAGCTGGATGCTGGAATACATCGGGTAAAAGTGAAAAAAAGAGTTATTCCACCTTTCTGATTCCTGATCCTCCACGGACGGGTTGGTCGTTGGATCGCCAACTTGAAGAGGGAGGATTTGTCATCAAACTTCTGGCCAGAGAAAAAACCCGTAATATGTAGCCAACATTTGGAAGAAGAATGTTTTCAAGATGACTTGGATAATAGCGCGTTGTGACAAACACCAGATACAGCACTGGGACTTGATCAACAGCCGATACCGCACCGTGACAATGTCACTAACCAGTAGGTGGCAGTAGTGTTCTTTGACAAACATGGATGCCTCCAGTAAAGCACATTCACATGAAAATGACTCTGAATTAAAAACACTGATCATTTATTGAACAGGATGTTCATCCGTTTCTATTTGCATGTTTTCTAAACTAAAACCAGGCTTTGTTGGGCTGCTGGATAAAACCTGGAACTAAACGCTATTTCTGACATTTTGAATTGAAAAATCTTCCTCGATCCATCCAGCCACCCGTCCGTCCGTCCGTCCGTCTGTACATCCATCCATCATTTCTTCCTTTAGTTTGCCACGTCTACTCATCTCTCCCATTTCCTGTTTGTCTCCTTTCAAAAATTGAAAGCTTTTACTATTTACAGCCAATGTTTCCACACAGTGAGCTGCTTTACACTGCAAAAATGATCTCAAAATGAGTAAAAATGTCTTAAATTAAGGGTATTTACCCTTAATGTGAGTAGGTAAATAAGATGATTTGCCAGTGGAATGAGTATTTTTACTCTTAAAATAAGGTATCTAGATAAAATGCACTTGAAATGAGACAATGCAATTGTTTTTTCCTATTTTAAGTGTAAATTATCTTGTTCCATTGGCAAAGTGTCACTTAAATCCTTAATTCAAGAAAAAATGCACTTATTTTAAGAAGGAATTACTTATTTAGATTTCATTTTTTTGCAGTGTATCAGTTTGGAGTAAACATTTAAGAGCAAAGAGTGAGAGTTTGATGTCACTAAACTATAGAAAGCCAAAGAAGCAAAATATAGAGAAAAAAGATCCAGGTTTTCCAAAGGTTCGGTCTTTGGAAACAGCGAATTTGATTAAGTGAAAAAAATCCAGCTTCAGGTGTTATTGACTGACAAAATGCTTTAAATTTAGATATTTGCTTTATTTCATCTGAACCTTTATCATAAGAATCCATATTACTGTAAGTCTTACTGATGGATATTCATATAAACCGTATTTCATCACCACCCCCCCGATGACGCACCTCAAGCCTTCCTCCCTCGGTGAGTTAAATCTGTTTAGGCAGCCTGACCGCTGCTTCTCCTTGTTGCATCCGTTCCTTAAAAAAAAATACAAAAAAAACTCAAATATTGAGATGGTTAAAATGTGCCTTAATCCCACTGGAAAAAGTCAAAATCTATAAAGTCATTTTTTATTAAAATAAGTGCATTTGTTCTTGGTTTGAGGAGGTAAAGGAGACATTTTTCCAATGGAACACGACAAGTTACATTTAAAAAAAGAAAACACAATTGTGTTGTGTTATTTCTAGCGTACATTATCTAATTATCAGAGGTGGAAAGAGCACTAAAAAATTGTAATTGAGTAAAAGTATATTTACTTTACCTAAATTCTGCTCAGAGTAAACGTAAAATTACCCATCTCAAAATGTACTCAAGTAAAAGTACAATTTAAAATGTAATTTGAGTAAAAGTTACTTAGTTACTTTAAGTTATTTAATGCCTAAAAGGATGAGTCATGAATCGAACTGAGCACAAGGTGTTTTAATCGATTTCAAGGCGTATTTCAGTGAACATCCACACCTGCAAACGATCAGCTGGGCTAAAGAACAAACTTCCTCACAGAAGGACAGTCACAGCCTGAACCATAAAGTGCAAACAATGTTCAAGGCTACTGTCCAACAGGCACCATGATAGGAATAAAGAAATTTAAACTACGTTTTAAAGTTTTTTAAAATGCACACAAAATTAAATGCCCAAAAGATACCAGAAATCAAACTAAAACACAAACTGATTTTAACTGACACTCGTTTTTACATCAATTGTTTATCTGTTTGAATTGTGTAAATAAAGTGTGTTTAAAAGTCAAAAGTCTTCTTCTATGTTTTAATGGCGATTAAGTGTCGGTTCCGTAAAACAGGGGCTTAAATTTCCGGCCGTATTTAATTTTTTCTCCATCAGTATTTTCTATTTTTTTTTTTTTTTTACTCAGTAACGTGAGGCGGTTTTAAATGTAGCAAAGTAAAACTACTTAGGTTAAAATTTACTCAAGTAAAAGTAAAAATTACATATTTCAAAAACTGCTCAGAAAATTACAAATTACTCAAAAAGTACTCAATTACAGTAACGTGAGTAAATGTAATTCGTTACTTTCCACCCCTGCTAATTATCTCATTTTAAGAGTAAAAATACTCATTCCATTAGCAAACTATCTCATTTACCTGATTAGATTCACCTAATTTAAGAAAGTGATACTTATTTCTAGGTCGTTTTTCCAGTGCCCACCTTGAAGATATGATTCCATATTTCCACAGGCATTAATGAACTGCAGATGAACGTCACATGGTTCACTGATGATGAAGACATTTTTCTGATTGATAATGATCAGAATGTCCCAGAAACAATAATTAGCTTGGAGAAAAGGCCAGAAAACAGTCCTGATCTCAGTCCAACTGGATCTTATTTGCAGGAAACTAAGACAAGGATGGATTACACTGCAAAAAACATCTAGAAATAAGTAAAAGATGTCTTAAATTAAGTGTATTTTCCCTTAATTTGAGCAGCCAAATAAGATGATCTGCCAGTGGAATGAGTATTTTTACTCCTAAAATAAGATAATTAGATAATATACAGTTGGAATAAGAAAAAGCAATAGTTTTTTTCTTATTTTAAATGTAAATTGTCTTGTTCCATTGGCAAAGTGTCTCACTTACCTCCTCAATTCAAGAAAAAATGCACCTAATTTAAGCAAAAATGCCTTATTTAGATTTTTTTTGCAGTGTATCAGTCAGCTGCAAAAAGGACGTAGGAACCTGATGGAAAAAGATGATTGTTTTTGATCAGTAATCCTCATCAAACAGTGTTTTTTTCAGCCGGACGAGCATCATTAAAGGGCTGAGCTGGACGCTTTGCCTTTAGGATCCCACATTTTTCTATCTTAAAATAAACCTTCCACCAAGGTTATCTAATTTTTCTGCAAGATCTGTTTTAAAAGCTGCAAAATTCTAGTTTTTTTCACTTTATCCTTTTTAATATCATGGCTGAGATGCAGCAGGAAGAGAATCCAAGGCTTCAATACAACAAGAACACATTAAGCTCATGGAAAATGACCTTAATACCAATTATCTCCTGAAGAATGATGGTGCAGATCATCAGTAATCCAGGTCATGCTGAGGCTAAGTGCTGGAATGGAAAACTTAACATCCTTCCTGGTTTCATTTTTTTACTCTTTCAGTTGTGAGAAAAGCGGCTAGAAATGCTTAAAAATCAACAACAACAAAAAAACAATTGTTTAACCTATTCAGAAATATTCTGTGTTATTTCTGTGTTGCATGTTTTTAGGGTCAGGGTCTCATCATTATATTCCCCTTCCGGTAGATCTTAGATGATCTAACGAGGCGTGAACCGTCTTTTCTCTGCATGCAAGGTCAAGCTTTCTTGTGTTTTTCCTCCAGGGATGTTCACAGCATCAGTGCCCCCCCCCCCACCTCCTCACCTCCACAGGGATATAAAACAGCAGAAAACAAACCCAGCCTCCATCCACGCCGACTGCGTCCTCTGTTTGGGCTTCAGAACATGACCAATGAGAACTCCTCCCCTGGAAAAATGAAGGTTAATGAAATTCTGCACTCTCAATCACTTCTATTTTGGTTCATCTTTGATCCTTTTGACTTTACTTTTTCCCCGCCCGTGTGCAGAGACGGTGCAAGTTGCAGATGTGAATTAGAGACTTTTGATGACTGCATTTAACACAGCTGTAAAGACATCCACCAATTAATAAAATCCTTGCTTTTATTTACATAGCAGACCTGACACAGAGTGCGCTGCATTCCCCTTCATCATAGTAGGTGTCATGATGGGTTTAAGGTTCTTAGCCCACATGCAGAACACAATGGAGGCTGGGTAAAAGTTTAACAGAGTTTATTGAAAGTTTCAACAACACAGGATAATGTACTGGTTCTGGAACTGGTCCGGGCAGGTTCACTGAAGTCTGCAGAGATGATAGTTTGGTTAGTGGAGCAGGCAGATGAGTTATGAGTTCTTGATTATTCAGATTCTACCTTGACTGAGTCCAGGCTTCTCTTTGAGAGAGAGGGAACTGTTGGGTCCAGAGACTGTTGGTTCAGCAGAGGATACGACCAGCTGCAGCGTCTAACTTCTGACTTTGAATTGCAGACCTTGATCTGAGTTTCCAGCTCTTCACCAAGAGCAGCAGGGGAATCCACATAGGAGTCTTCAGGTTTGGTTCTCCAGGGCAGGTTAAGCTCACCCAGAGCTTTAGGCTAGAGACAGGTTTCCTGTGAGGCAAAAACAGAGAAGAGTTAGAACCTGATCTCTCAACAGAGACAACTAGATTCTTTCAGTTTCAGAGGCTCAGGTTGCTAACCAAACTAAGGTCAACACTGCGGCGTCGAAGGAAGGCCTGGCAGCTGGTTATAAAGGAGAGGTCTCCTGATGAGTAGATGCGCCTCAGGTGTGCTGGAAAGCTCCAGCACCAGGAGACCCACGGCGCACTCTGCTGGAGGAAGGTGGTACAGCTCCAGATCCCAACAGTACCCCCCTCTCAACGACCGCCTCTTGGCGGTCCAGAAGAAGTCGACGGGAGGGAGCTCTCATATTCCTCGATAAGGGATGGATCGAGAATATACGAACCAGGAACCCATGTGCGGTCCTCCGGACCGTAGCCCTCCCAATCGACGAGGTACTGCCAACTGCGACCTCAACGACGGGAGTCCACGATCCGGCGGACGGTGAAAGCTGGATGACCATCGATGTCCAGGGCGGGTGGAGGGGAGTCGGACAGTGGGCACAGGGGGCTAGAGACGACAGGTTTAATTTGTGAGACATGGAACGTGGGATGGATGCGAAGACTCTGAGGTAGGTGCAGACGGACAGCAGAGGGGTTGATGATCTGGGCTATTTTATATGGGCCAATGAACCGGGGGGACAGTTTCCGAGACATACCCTTGAGGGGAATGTCTCGTGTAGACAGCCATACCTCTTGGCCTATGGAGTAGTCAGGGGCCGGGCGTCTCTTGGAGTCAGCGAAGCATTTAGAGGAAGCTGAGGAGCGGTTGAGGGTGGCGAAAGTGTCCTTCCAGACTCTCTGACAACGGCGGATGTGATGTTGGACTGATCGGACTGAGATCTCTCTCTCGTCTGCAGGGAAAAGTGGAGGCTGATAACCGAGAGACACCTGGAACGGGGATAGACCAGTAGAAGCAGATTTTAATGAATTGTGGGCATATTCGATCCAGGTCAGAAACTGACTCCAGTCAGTTGGGTTGTTAGAGGTCAGGCAGCGGAGAGTGGACTCTAGTTGCTGGTTCATCCTCTCCGTCTGCCCGTTAGACTGTGGGTGATAACCAGAGGTGAGAGATGACTTACAGTTTAACGCAGAACAGAAGGCTTTCCAGACCTGAGAGATGTACTGTGGACCGCGGTCGGAGAGGATTTCTTGTGGGATGCCATGGAGTCGGAAAACATGCTTCACGAGAAGCTGGGCCGTCTGGAAAGCCGTGGGAAGTTTCCTGAGGGGGATTAAGTGACAGGCCTTGGAAAAATGGTCGACGATGGTTAAAATGGTGGACATACCTCTGGATATCGGAAGACCAGTGACAAAGTCTACTGCGATATGTGACCAAGGACGGGTTGGAACAGGTAGAGGATGCAGCAGGCCAGAAGGTGGTTGGTGAGAGGTTTTGTTTCTGGCGCAGATGGGGCATGCCAAAACGTACTCCTTAACGTCTTTGTGTAAGGATCAGTTCTGCTTACTCCAGGATGGGCGGAAAATTTAGCAGCATGCATCCACTGGATCAGTCGGGATCTGACGGAAGATGGAACATAGGTTTTATTTGGAGGACCGTTACCTGGGTCAGGTTCAGAGGCTAGGGCAGCGTTGATGAGATCAGTGATCTCCCAGGAAACCACTCCAACAGTACAGGAGGCAGGGAGGACAGGCTCGGGTTGGTCAGCGGAGTACAGACGAGAGAGAGAATCGGGCTTGATGTTCTTGGATCCAGGTCTGTAAGAGATAATGAGATTGAATCGGGAGAAGAATAATGACCATCTTAAATGACATGGGTTAGCTTGTTTGGCTGATTGGAGATAGGCCAGGTTCTTGTGGTCTGTCCAGACCAAAACTGGATGCTCGGCCCCCTCGAGCCAGTGTCTGCATTCCTCCAAGGCGAATTTTAAGGCTAGAAGTTCTCGATCTCCATCACTATTGCTTCGCAGGTGAGAGTCTACGAGAAAAAAAGGCACAGGGGTGAATCTTTTGGTCTGAGTCAGATTGTTGAGACAAAACAGCTCCAACACCGGAGTCAGATGCGTCCACCTCAAAGATAAACTGTTTAGAGGGGTCTGGCTGGATAAGGATGGGAGCTCTTGAAAACAGGTTCTTTAATCTTTCAAAAGCGTTCTGGGCTTCAGGTGTCCATTGAAAAGTCTTCTTTATAGAAGTCAGGGTTGTGAGAGGTAGAGCTGTTTGACTGTAATTCCTTATGAAGCGTCTGTAAAAGTTTGCAAACCCAAGGAATCTCTGAAGCTGTTTGTGGTTTTCAGGAGTCGGCCAGTCCAGAACTGCTTTTATCTTATCTTCGGATGGCTTCACCTGCCCGCCCTTGAGCACAAACCCTAAAAAAGTGACAGATGGTTGGTGAAATTCACATTTTTCTGCCTTCACAAAGAGCTTGTTTTCCAAAAGTCTCTGAAGGACCAGACGGACATGTTTCTTATGGTCTGATAGGTTCTTGGAGTAGATCAAAATATCATTGATGTACACAAAAACGAATACATTCAAAAAATCTCTGAGGACGTCATTGACTAGAGCTTGAAAACAGGCTGGAGCGTTTGTGAGACCAAAAGGCATGACCAGATACTCAAATTGGCCTAAGGGGGTCTTAAAGGCTGTCTTCCATTCGTCTCCTTCTCTTATCCTAAGAAGGTGATAAGCATTTCTCAAATCGAGCTTGGTGAAGACTGTTGCACCCTGAACAGGTTCAAATGCTGATGCCAGTAATGGTAGTGGGTACTTATTTTTGACGGTTATCTGATTTAGGCCTCTGTAATCTATACAGGGTCGAAGGGAACCATCCTTTTTGCCCACAAAAAAGAAACCAGCACCAAGAGGACAAGAAGAAGGGCGGATTATCCCAGCAGCTAGAGACTAATTGATATACTTCTCCATGGTCTCACGTTCAGGCTTAGAGATGTTATAAAGTCTACTGCTGGGCAGGGGAGCTCCTGGTAATAATTCTATGGCGCAGTCATATGGTCTGTGAGGTGGAAGAGACGTAGCACTGACCTTACTGAAGACTGGTGCCAGATCATGATACTCGGAAGGAACAGAAGTAAGGTCAGGAGAGTCCATCTCCCCCCTACCTCTAGGGGACTGTACAGCAGGAGCTGCAGAACGAAGACATGTCTCGTGACAGGAGGTGGACCAAGACTCAATGTGGCGTTCAGCCCAGTTGATATGGGGATTATGACGTTCCAGCCACTCGAATCCAAGCACCAAGGGGGAGCATGCAGAAGGAAAGACAAAAAACGTTAACGTCTCACGATGATTTCCAGAGATGAAAAGTTCTTAAGGTTGTGTTTGATGAGTAACTTGATGGAGTTTCTTTCCATCAATAGCGGATACTCTGAGAGGCTTGGATAACGGGACAGTTTCAATCTGTAATTGCTGGACCAGGTTAGAATCAATGAGGTTACTCTCACATCCGGAGTCACTGAAAGCAGACAGGGTGAGATTCTGGTTAGAAAAGAAAAGAGTAGCAGGTAACATCAGATGAGGAGCCTTTTCAGTTTTCAAATGGCCCGTCAGACTCCTCAGTTCCTCTGACGGGCCCCGGCTTTTAACTTAGCCAGGCATGAAGCTATGAAATGGCCAGTCTCACCACAGTACAGACACAGATTGCCCCTAAATCGTTGTTGTCTTTCCTCAGGGATTACCCTTGTGTGTCCAATCTGCATGGGTTCGACCTTCACTCCATCTGAGTGAGAGACTTGGACAGGCACAGAAAGAGTCCTGTTCTTAGACTTTGGCTTGGAACTGGGTTCTGCGGATCCAGAAAAAACAGAAGCATTGTTAAATGCAGGAGCTGACACAGAAAAATTTAGACTTCTTTGTCTAGTGTTGTTTCTAGTTCGGATCCTGTTATCCAATCTGATTGTTAAACGGATTAAATCCTCCAAACTAGTTGGTTCGTCGATCGTGGCTAGTTCATCCTTGATGTTTTCATTTAAGGCCTTAAAATAAGCACTTTTGAGTGCACATTCGTTCCAACCAGCTTTGACCCGGAAGTCGATTGAGAACTCAGCCACTGTAGAATTTCCCTGTCTTAAATCTAGCAGGGCTCGGGAGTCAATAGTTTTATCTGAGTCGTGGTTAAATACTTGGGAAAACTCAGATATGAACTCGGAAAACGTACAAGTGAAACTGGATTCAGAGGAGAACCTTGCCTCCGCCCATTCAAGGGCTCGTCCAGAGAGTCGAGAAAGAATGAATGATATTTTCTTTCTGTCATTTGAAAAAACTGCCAGGAGAATGCTCAAAAAATAATCGACTTTGGAACAAAAATCCCTTACAATCTCTTGGGTTACCTGAAAATCTTTCAGGCGGACTAGGACGGTAATCGGAGGTGATGTCACTGCCGGTGACCTCAGAGGCGGAAGTGGATCCGGAACTGGACGTACTGCTGACGTGGCGTTAGCATTACCCATCAGTAGGGATGAAGGTATTGAAGAATACAGACCTGCTGAACTCAAACTGTCAAAAAGTGGATTATCAGTGTGATCTGGTTGTTTTATGGTTCTCTGGTTGAGTAAATTAGTCATTACCAGCCAAGCCATAGATGGAGAAAGAAGTTTTAGCTCTGCTGTAGGACGGAGCCTGTTTGGGTTTCGGTTCAGGGGCGGAGCTAGAAGGGGGCCTGGGGTGGCCCTGACCACCCTCAGCCAATCATTGGCCAGGCCTGTGGTAATTCACCCCTTCAGGAGCAAGTAGTTGTTCTCTAAAGGTCTGGTAATCGCCCCGCAGCAGTGTGTCGCAGTTAGCTTGACGCAGATATTTTTGATTTATGCCCAATATTGAAGCGTGGTCTCCATTTTGCTATTCCACGCCACAATGCAAGAGGGACAATCAGGAACTAGCCAGGATTGTGGTTGTCGGTGCGTTGGTTTGACGAGCTTGCTTGCCGTCTACAACCCCTCATCCAACACCGGACGGCACACAGTTCCCCCATGAGTGTTCCCCAAAGACCGGCCGTGGCGCTGCGTGTTTTGGCTTCAGTGCAAACCCACCGATCGTCAGACAGAGCTACAAACTAGCGTCCTGCACGGTGTCTGGGATAGTGTCGGAGGTGTGCCGGGGGGTTGGGCATATCTGTGTTAAATCAGGCAATTCCATGGCTCTGGTTAAACTCACTATTAAAATTTTATTTGAACAAAAATATATTCATTATTAATATCAATCTATTGATGCTTAAGATAAACGGATAAGCCTAGCGCCATTCTCCCCGCTTTACAAGCTAAATCAATGGGAACTACTAGACACATCTGCAATCAACAACAATTATTGAAGATTTCCAGAGGACTTCACCATTGAAATTCACCAGAGCTATAGTGAAACTGACAATGCCCACGTGCATGGCAGCTGGATGCTGGAATACATCGGGTAAAAGTGAAAAAAAGAGTTATTCCACCTTTCTGATTCCTGATCCTCCACGGACGGGTTGGTCGTTGGATCGCCAACTTGAAGAGGGAGGATTTGCCATCGAACTTCTGGCCAGAGAAAAAACACGTAATATGTAGCCAACATTTGGAAGAAGAATGTTTTCAAGATGACTTGGATAATAGCGCGTTGTGACAAACACCAGATACAGCACTGGGACTTGATCAACAGCCGATACCGCACCGTGACAATGTCACTAACCAGTAGGTGGCAGTAGTGTTCTTTGACAAACATGGATGCCACCAGTAAAGCACATTCACATGAAAATTACTCTGAACTAAAAACACTGATCATTTATTGAACAGGATGGAATCATTTCAGATTTAAAGAACTTTCAGAAGTTTGAATTCTGGCTGAAGTTTGAATTTGGCCGGACCTTTTTGTCTATTGGGAATTTATTGCTGGAAAACATGGCAATCTGTTTCTAGGGATTAGAACAGCGTCTCGGTCCTCGGTTACATTTTATCCACCATCGTCTTTATGAATATATGATCGACTTACGATCAGATCTGTCAGGATCACCTCCAGGAACTTCAATCTTTTTATCTTCCATTTCTAAATTAGGCTGGATCATCATTCCCACTTTATTAAAAATGTCGCATCAAACGGGACTTTTAGTTTTAGCATCTCACTGGTCTCTACTCATCTGCACATAAATTAACTTATCTTCAGTGATCTTAACTTGTTCTCCTTTAATTTTTACTCACCGTCTGATATTTTTCCTCCTTTCAGACTGTTTATCGACACTTTTCACAAGTTTTCCAGTTTTAACTTCTCTGGTTCAAATGTTGAACTCCTTGCTCATTTCTTCTCATTAATTCCCCCCCAACAGAACAAGTTGTTGTTTCTGCCTCATCCTGATTAGCCAATCAGAAGTGAGGCCTTAAATGCTGATATAAAAAAGCAGAATGGGGAAATATATTTATTTATCCATCCTTCAAAGAGCTTCTTTACTCTTAGGAGACGCTACATGAGGTTAGACCTTTTGGGCCAATCATTGTTAGTTAACCACACCCAGACGCTCTGGGAATAAGTTGAGTTGCCTTCAATTTAAACCCGTTTTATACCTTTATTTAAGTTGCTCAAGCAGAAATAACTAAAAGGTAGTAGAATTTGAGTCTGTAGTTAATAAATCTTTCATAAGCGGTCTGGCTGCTCACACTGAGCCTGGTTCTGCTGGAGGTTTCTTCCTGTTCAAAGGGAGTTTTTCCTCTCCACTGTCGCTACAAGCATGCTTAGTGTGAGGGATTGCTGAAGAGTCAATGAGTCGATGCAATCAGCTGCTTTTCCTTAGATAGAAAACTTTGAATCAATCTGACTGGATGATCTGGTGAACTGGAAAGTGACCTGAGATGACATGATGTGAATTGGAGCTATAGAAATACACTGAATAGAATGTTGGGACAGAGAACCTATCCTGAAGTCTCCACCTGTAGCTTAATGACCATTGGGCAACAGCAACCCTGCTAGGATAGGCAGCTAACAACGGATGGATGGACGTCTAGGAGCTATTTACATGTTCCATTCACTCACAGGGATTTCATAAATATGAAAAAAAAATATATTAACATGATTTATGATTATTGTGTTTTTTTTGTTCCGATTCCGAATGTGACATTTCTAAGCAGTGAGTGGCAGAAGCTTTCACTGAGATGCTGCTGTTCGGTGTGAGATCTGACAGGTTATAGAGAGAGAGCTTTAAATCCACCTTTTAAAGAGGTGAAATCTAATGGGGGCGTATTAAGAGTTCGGTTGCCAGTTTTTCACTTTAGAAAATTGAATCTTAAAAAGTTTCAAAATGTGAGAAATCAGACTCTTAGCTGAACATCCAGAAGAGAAAATCTGATAATCTGAGTTTAAAACTTGACTGCGTTAAAATCTTAAGCTGCTGCTGTCCGATCAGAGCTAACTATTTCACTCATTTCATCCAAGTATTAATTAGAACCTGCTCCGTTTATCTGTTTTCTCACTACTCTGATTTTATTACGTGTTTTCATGCACTTTATGAAAATCTATGATGAAACCTAGAAAGCTGCACGGTGGCACGTTTAGTACCACTGTTGCTTTGCAGCAACAAGGTTCTGAGTTTGATTTCTGCATGGAGTTTGCTTGTTTTCCCTGTGCATGCGTGGGTTCTCTCTGGGTACTCCTGCTTCCTCCTACTCAGTGGCGGTTCCAGAAATGTACCGGGGGGCCAGCAGGGGGCCAGCATGTTTTCATGCGGGCACAAAAAAGCAAAAAAGTGAAATTAAAAACATGGCAAAGGAGTCAAATATATTAAGAATCAATTAGGTTTAATTAAAATTATATGTCTTATTAGGTCAATATACATCCATAATTTAGGAATTTTACATTTGGCTTAATTTTAGTTGAAATTACAATTTTCTATAAAATCTGAATTAGAATTCAATAAAAACTGATAAATTCAGCTGTAAAAATAAGAGTATTTTTTTTATTTGTTTAGAAAAAAACGTTTAGCAGATAAAAAAGTGGGATCCTATCTCTTTTTTTTATTTATTTGTTTTCATTTATTTATTTATATATATTTTTTAAATGGGATCCTATCTCAATAGCACTGTAGCTATCACCTTATTTTTTTAAATAATTAGTAAAACCGATTTGTGAAGTAAAAAAGGAGCTTTCAGTAACCATGTCTGTTCCAGCGCAGATCATCATGTCTTCAGTACAGCGGCCATAGCAGGGGCCAGGACATGATCTACAGGGGCACTGGCCCCCGTTGGCCCCTGTCTAGAACCGCCCATGCTGCTACGGTCCAAAACGATTACTTTTTCGTTAGTTTGCTTCTCTAAATTGTCCTTAGGCATCCAGTTTTTAAAGCACTCTATAAAACCTGGAACTAAACGCTATTTCTGACATTTTGAATAGAAAAATCTTCCTGGATGGAAGAGAAACGTCTTCAAACTTGGAAACAAAGTCCAGAGGATTGATTTTAAACTTTTCTGGAATGATTATGACCTGGATGGATGAGAATGTTCACCAGTACCTAGGCGTGAGTGTGTTTGTCTTTGTGTTGCCATGCGACAGACTGGTGACCTGTCCAGGGTCGACCCCGCCTCTCGCCCATAGACTGCCAGAGATAGGCACCGCCCCCGCAGCGGCCATGATGGAATAAGTGGGAGAAGATGGATAGATGGAAATGAACAAAATGTTTAAATGACTCTTAAATATTTTAATTGCAGGATGTAGGTCAGTTTTTTCAAATGAATAAAAGGGTTTTCTTCATTTTTCTGATTGTAAAGACTGTAAATTAACATAAATCATTGGATATTTTAAACAACAAAATTCCCTTAATTAAAGTCAATATTCCTAATATTAAGTATAACGTAGATCTCAATAGCTCATGGTTACAGAGTTGATATTTTCTGGACTAAATACATCTTGATCAATGAATATTTCTATTTGCTGCTGCATCTTAAACATGAATTCATTTCTGATTTGAATCTGCACTACAAAAACGATATAGAAATAAGTAAAAATGTATTAAATTAAGTGTATTTACCCTTCATTTCAGCAGGTAAACAAGATGATCTGCCAATGACATTATTTTATTCTTAAAGTAAGATAATTAGATAATATACACTTGAAATAAGATGATGCAATTGTTTTTTTCTTATTTTAAATGTAAATATTCGTGTTCCATTGGCGAAATGTCTCACTTACCTCCTCAGTTCAAGACAAAATGCACTTCTTTTAAGAAAAAATGACGATTAAGATTTACCTTTTTTGCAGTGTGAACATCTTGAAGCTCCCCAGCACCCGCAGCTCTTCTTTTGTTTCCTAATCCAAATATTTCTCATTTCCTTCCTCTGCTGCTTATATCACCAATATGACCAAATCATCTGATTCACACAGGAACATTTTCACATGCTCGAACATTATTTTATGTTACAAAACCCACAAAGGTCCCCATTTACTATTTTTATCTCCTCGTTTATGTGATTTATTCATCCACCACCTACTGAGGCTCTTGCTGGTCTGTTTTCCCTGCTGGAATCACTGCAGCTAATCTATTGTATTGATTTTTTTCTCCAGCAGCCTCATGTTGTATAATCCTAATAAACTGCTGGGAGCTCATTCCAGCTCCTCACACAGATTCCAGTCCCCACGGTGGCAGGATTTCCAGACAGTGAGTGCATCCTTATCTCTGCCGCCTTTCTATAAATCATAGTCTGTGTGCCCTTGGAAAGAAACAGGCTGTGGTCTGGAGCCGTTATCAGGATGTCTTCCAACACCTCCAGCTGAAATGCTGGGAGATCTGGGTGAGTTTTTATTAACGGCGTCCTCCGCCCAGGTCATTCTTGGCCAACTTCCACTAAAAATGATTGGTGGCAGAGCTGGTTGGCCTGTGAGGAAGACCTTCACAGGTGGGTTGCATCATCCACAGGAAGTCAGCGAGGTTCAGCTCACAGAGGCAAATCAGCCTGAATGTTAGATTCTGCCTCCTGCTGCATGTTAGATTTATAGGAGAACAGGATGCGGCGGGAGCATCTGACAGAGCCTGAGTTAGGACGCCATTGACATCTACTTTCTACCCATTTTAAAGGTCATCTCTAAAGATTTAGATATAAAAAACTGCTGTTAGGCGTTTTATTTTCAGGCTTTTTTAAAAAAGTTTTCTGTAACGTTTTGAATCTGATTCCATTCATATTTCTGCAGAACGTGTCCCCCTCAGAGTGGAGCCGAATAGTATTTCTGAGCTGCTCTGTGGACACGCTGGGGATGGAAACAGATTTCATGCACATCCTCTCCCAGGGAAAAACTTCTGGCCATAAATGAGTTTGGAAATGATAAAAGAGGAAGAGAAATTTTCTGAGGTGCAGAATCAAATGAAACCCAGTTTTAAGACAGGAAGGAAAAAAAGTTCCCTTTATTATGCAATATATGGTACTTCTTGACCATAAATAATCTCATCCACTCTCCACTGTTTATTAGCATGAAATGACTTCCTGCATGAGAGTCGAGGTTATGTCCAGTTTCTGTGTATGGAGTGTTTGCTGCCCTTCCTCCTTTTAATTAAAATTCGTTACTTTAAACAGAATTTAACTGAAATAAAATTAGTTGTTTATGCATCCATGTTATATATTAAATTTTTAAACAAAAAATATAAAAATTGAATATTTTTTCGTTTTTAAAATCAAAAGTGTTTTTTGAAGTAGAGAACAACAATCCTTCAGTTTGGTAAATAGATAATTTCCTGATTCCCATATTTTCTCAAACCCCTAAACTGATGGTTTGTTCTTTTCTTTCTTCTTTCTGTCTTAATGTTGGCAGTGGGCTTTAGGCTGCCCTGCAAGGCTTTAAACCTGGGTTTAACCAGAGACTAAGCCATTCTCAAGCACATATCAAGGAGCTCATTTTGAGCCTGGATCCAGATTTATTGTTGATTCTGTTCATGGTGGAGAATCCTGCTTCACAGCAGCAGGTTGAGCCAAACATCCTCTAAATGTGCAGGGTCATCTTTGAGCACCATTTCACTTTTCTTTCACCAGTTCACCGCAGTTCTTCCAGCAGTCCACACTTTCTCTGCTCTCTTTTTCTCATGGTCTTCTCCTTCTTTCCCATCGCCCGGCTTGCCACAGGTTTGCCTGCTGTGTCTAAAAGTAGCAGCAGCAGCAACCCAGACTGACAGCTCATTGGCTCATTTGGATCACGTGCAGCCTGGAGCCGGACGCTCCCCAGGGCTTTACCGTATTAACAGGAGAAGAGGCGCAATTGAAATTAGACACTACGGTCAGACAACATGCAGTAATTTATAAATGTTTTAAATCAGGTTGGGTCTGGATTAGCCAGCAGATAATTCTGCATCCGGTGTGGTCAGCTAATCTGTGACCTCTGCTTTAGACCATTCTTTAGCATATTGGGCTGCCCAGTGGAGCAGTGGGTAGCACAGTTGCTTTTCAGCAAGAAGGTTCCAGGTTTCATTCCCAGCCCCGGGGTCTCTGCATGGAGTTTGCATGTTCTCCCTGTGCATGCATAGGTTCTCTCGGAGTACCCCGGCTTCCTCCCACAGTCACAAAACATGACAGCTAATTGGTTAATTGGCTTCTCTAAATTGTCCTTAGGTGTGATGGTTGTTTGTCCTGTTTGGCACCAGCACCCTTTTTGCGACCCCAGCAGGGATAAGCGTGAGGAAAAATGGATGGATGGATTCTTTAGACCTATGTGGGTCTTTTTTTTGGAAGGCGGCTTCCTGTTAAATCTGGTGTTAAAAACTAATAATGTAATTTAGAAAAAAACATGGCTATCAATGTGATCGTCAAATATGGTGATGCTCAGCAGACCACCTGCAAGTTATCATGCACAATCTAGAAATAAGTGAAAAATCTCTTACTTTTAATGAATTTCCCCTTAAACTGAACAAAAAAATTAGATAATTTACCAATGGAATGAGTGTTTTTACTTTTAAAGTAAGATAATTATATAATAGGCACTGAACGGTTGAGGGTGGCTATGGTGTCTCTCCAGATGCGATGACTGCGGCGGATGTGGTGGTTGACTGATTTGACCGAAATCTCTCTCTCGTCTGCGGGGAAAAGTGGAGGTTGATAACCAAGACTGACCTGGAAAGGAGACTGGCCGGTGGAAGCTGACTTTAGAGAGTTGTGAGCATATTCGATCCATGGAAGGTGTTGGCTCCAATCGGAGGGATTACTAGAGGTCAACGAAGGGAAGATTCGAGCTGTTGATTCATTCTCTCGGTTTGGCCGTTGGACTGTGGGTGATAACCTGAGGTGAGAGAAGATTTGCAGTTGAGGGCTGAACAAAATGCCTTCCAAACCTGAGAGATGAATTGTGGACCACGATCGGAAAGAATCTCCTGAGGGATGCCATGTAGACGGAAAACGTGTTTAATAAGGAGCTGGGCGGTCTGAAAAGCCGTAGGAAGCTTCCTGAGGGGTACAATATGGCAGGACTTGGAAAATCGGTCAACAATGGTGAGAATTGTGGACATACCTCGAGAAATGGGAAGACCAGTAACAAAGTCGATTGCGATGTGAGACCAGGGACGAGAAGGAATAGGAAGTGGATGCAACAGGCCAGAGGGAGGTTGATGTGTGGACTTGTTTCTGGCGCAGGTAGAACAGGCCAGTACATACTCCTTAACATCTCTGTGTAGACTGGGCCACCAGAAACGTCTTGAAATGAGGTTGATGGTTCTACTCACCCCCGGGTGAGCGGCAAATTTGGCATTGTGCATCCACTGAATTAGGCGAGACCTGACAGACGAAGGTACATAAGTCTTGTTTGGGGGACCGTTACCTGGATCTGGTTCTGAAGCGAGGGCAGAGTTTATTAGATCGGTGATTTCCCAGGTAACCACCCCAACAGTGCAGGAAGCGGGTAGAACAGGCTCAGGAGTCTCAGATTGATCAGTGGAATAAAGACGAGAGAGAGAATCGGGTTTGATGTTCTTGGATCCGGGTCTGTAAGAGATGATGAGATTGAATCGTGAGAAAAATAGTGACCACCTTGACTGTTGAGGATTGGCCTGTTTGGCGGACTGGATATAGGCAAGGTTCTTATGATCAGTCCAAACAAGAACCGGGTGTTCTGCTCCCTCAAGCCAGTGTCTCCATTCCTCTAATGCCAATTTGATGGCCAGTAATTCGCGGTCACCAACGTCGTAGTTTTGCTCAGCAGAGGAGAGTCTACGGGAGAAAAAAGCACATGGGTGAACTCTTTGGTCTGAATCGAGTCTCTGAGATAAGACAGCACCAACTCCTGAGTCGGAAGCGTCGACTTCGAGGATAAATTGTTTCGATGAATCAGGCTGGATTAACACTGGAGCTCTGGAAAACAACATCTTTAATTTGTCAAAAGCAGTTTGAGCCTCGGGAGACCATTGGAAGGTTTTCTTGACTGATGTAAGAGAGGTTAGAGGTAGAGCTGTCTGACTATAATTCCTGATGAATCGTCGATAAAAATTAGCAAAACCCAGGAATCTCTGCAGCTGTTTGCGATTTTTGGGAACCGGCCACTCCAAAACTGCCTTTATCTTATCCTCAGATGGCTTAACCTGTCCGCCCTCAAGCACAAACCCCAAAAAGGTGACTGAAGGTTGGTGAAACTCGCATTTTTCGGCTTTGACGAAAAGTTTATTCTCAAGGAGTCTTTGTAAGACCAGGCGGACATGTTTCTTGTGTTCTGTGAGGTCTTTGGAGTAAATGAGTATGTCATCAATGTAGACAAAAACAAACACGTTCAAAAAATCTCTGAGAACGTCGTTGACTAGGGCTTGAAAACACGCAGGAGCGTTTGTTAGACCAAAAGGCATGACTAAATACTCGAATTGACCCAGAGGGGTCTTAAAGGCAGTCTTCCATTCATCGCCATCTCTGATTCTGAGAAGGTGATAGGCGTTCCTTAAGTCGAGCTTAGTAAATACAGTGGCCCCTTGAACTGGTTCGAAGGCAGAAGCGAGTAGAGGAAGTGGGTACTTATTCTTAACAGTAATTTGGTTCAAACCTCTGTAGTCAATACATGGTCTGAGAGATCCATCCTTCTTACCCACAAAAAAGAAACCTGCTCCTAAAGGAGATGAAGAGGGGCGGATTATTCCAGCAGCTAGTGACTCATTTATGTATTTCTCCATTGTCTCCCGTTCGGGTTTGGAGATATTATAAAGTCTACTGCCGGGTAGAGGAGCTCCTGGTAAAAGCTCGATAGCACAGTCGTATGGTCTGTGAGGTGGAAGGGACGTAGCACTGACCTTACTGAAGACAGGGGCTAGATCATGGTACTCAGGAGAAACAGAAGTAAGGTCAGGAGAGTCCATCTCCCCCCCCCCCTCTAGGAGATCTTACAGCGGGGGCCGCTGAAAGAAGGCACGTCTCATGGCATGAGGTCGACCAAGACTCAATATGACGATCGGTCCAGTTTATGTGGGGGTTATGTCGTTCCAGCCACTCAAATCCCAAAACCAACGGAGAACATGCAGAGGGAAAAACAAAGAAAGATATGGTTTCTCGATGGTTACCTGAAACCAACAGTTCGAGGGGTTGTGTCTGGTGAGTCACTTGGTGAAGCTTCTTTCCATCAATCGCAGAGACACAGAGAGGCTGGGTTAGAGGAACAGTTTCAATCTGTAGTTGTTCAACTAAATTGGAGTCAATCAGGTTCCTTTCACAGCCTGAATCAATGAATGCAGATAAAGTGAGGTTTTGGTCAGCAAAAATCAGCGTGGCTGGAAGTAATAGGCGAGGAGATTTTTTAGAAATAACATGGCCCGTCAGACTCCTCAGATCCTCTGACGGGCCCCGGCTTTTGATTTAGCTGGGCATGAGGCAATGAAATGGCCACTCTCACCACAGTAGATGCACAGCTTGCTCCTGACACGCCTTAACCTTTCCTCTGGAGTTAGCCTCGTATGTCCAACCTGCATGGGTTCGGCCTCCACTTCAACTGCATGAGAGGCCTGAACTGGCAACGGGAGAGATTGGATCTTAGTTCTTGGCTTAGAAAAAGGTTCTATGGAAGAGAAGAAGGCAGGTGCAATGTTAGAGGCAGAAACAGAACTTAAAGGACCATGATTCCTTGGTTTAGAGCTATTTCTGGCTCGAATCCTATTATCCAGCCTGATTGTCAGGCGAATTAATTCCTCAAGAGTGGCGGGTTCGTCAAGGGTAGCAAGCTCATCGTTTATGTTTTCATTGAGAGCCTCAAAAAATGCTGTCTTAAGAGCACATTGGTTCCAACCGGAAGCTGCGGCTTTAACCCGGAAGTTAATGGAGAATTCAGCTACAGAAGAATTTCCTTGTCTTAGTTTCAAAAGAGCTCGAGAATCAACAGTTTGATCTGTTTCCTGGTTGAAGACTTGTGTAAACTCAGAGATAAAGTCGGAGTACTGGCAGCTAAGGCTTTTGTCGGAAGAAAACCTAGCCTGTGCCCATTCCAGGGCTCTTCCGGTCAATTGAGACAAAATAAATGATATCTTCATATAATCGGTGGGAAAACTGCCAGGGGAATTTTTGAAGATTAATCGACATTGAAATAAAAATCCTTTACAGTCACTAATGTTACCTGAAAACTTTTCAGGGAGGCTTGGTCGGATTCTGACGATGACGTCACCGCTGGTGACCTCGGAGGAGGGACTGGACCCGGAAATGGTTGTGCTAGCGGCGTGGCGTTAGCGCTGTTCAATCCATTAGCGAGGCTTTGAATTACTTGGTTTTGCAACTCAATGTGGGTGTTTAACTCACTGAGAGCCTGAACATGTCCATGGATTTGAGCCCTCCCGCTCCTCCAATAGACGACGGAGGTGGTCTGCTGGGCCTTGTGTTTGGCCGCAGTGTTCTGTCATGATTGGTTCAGGAAGACCCAATATGCAGAACACCACGGAGACGGAAACTGGAGTAAAAGTTAACAATGTTTATTGAACAAAGGAACAATGAAAGAGTCAGGTACTGGTTCACTTCTGGGGATCTGGTTCACAGGTAACTGGAAAGGAGACAGTTCAGTTAGCCACTTAGCTGGTGAATGTGGAAATGTTATCTTCAGAGATCTACCTTGAAGAATCCGGGTTTGGCTTAGAGAGAGGCACTGTTGGTTCCAGAGACTGTTTGATTCAGCAGAGTTCAGTTTCAGCTTCAGCGTCTTGCATCTAACGATAGGACAGACCTTGGTTTTCCAACTCTTAGTCCAGAGCAGCATGGGAAAATCCAGAGAAGGTTCTTCAGGTTTGGCTCTGAGTGCAGGCTCGACAGGTTAAGCTCATCCAGAGCTTACAGGACAAAAACAGGTTTCCTGTAGGCAGAGACAAAGGTAATTAGTTTCCAGCTAGGAGACTAGAGGCAACAAAGATTTCACAGAGGAAGTTAGGCTCAGGTGCTAACCAAACTGGATAAACACTGCGGCGTTGATGCGAGGTCTGAGGGCTGCTTATATGGTGGAGGATCCTCCTGATGATGAGATGGGTTTCAGGTGTGTCGAAGACTCAGCTCAGGAGGATCCACAGTGAACTCTGCTGGAGACAGGTGGTACAGCTCCAGATCCCAACAGGCACTTAATACAAAACAATGCAATTATTTTTTGTTATTTCAAATGTAAATTTTCTTGTTCCATTGGCAAAGTGTCTCATTTACCTCCTTAATTTAAGAACAAATGGGCTTATTTTAAAAAAAAAATGACGTCTCTATATTTCAGGTTTTTACAACGGACCTGGAAGTCTGAGTCATAAAACACTCTAATGTCTTGCCCACCAATCAGAGTCTCTGATTATGTGTCGACATTACTTCTAGAGAGGCTAAAAGATCTGTCAGAAGCTCAAATGTAGGACCCGGAATTCAAACAGGCAGATCACGAAGATTTCAAAACAAGTGTTTATTAAACCTGAAACGTGCGGCTGCTCCTCAGCCGATAGAGACGGAAACTCAGGTCAGTGACATGAAAGAGGGATTTCTCTGTAACTTGTGACGAGCATGCAGAGGAATAGAAGGATCCAGATGGATAATCCAAGCCGCAGTCTGAAGACAGGTCAAAGGTCGTTAACAGGCAGAATCCAGGTAACAGTCTGGAAACAGATCAGATCAGATCAGACATACAGAGCAGAACAGGAGCAACCAAAACTCAGAGGTCAGGGGGCAGAAACAGGTCCGGATCAGGCAGTCAAAACAGAATAGGGTACGGTAGAATAAACTCACATTCGACTCGAATAATCCAACACCAATGGCTGGGAACAGGTAGCTTAAATAGAAGCAGGAACAGGTGGATCTGATTAGAGACAATGAGCGCTGGGCGGAGGAAAGCGGAGGTGAGAAAAGAGCCAAATTCAGCTATAGGTGCAAAGATCATGAAAAGATCCTTAAATACAAATGAATTCAGTAAAAAGCTTCAACGGTCCTCTATAGCGATATAAAAAAGACCAATTATCGAATGGTCGTGATGGAAAATGTTGCTGCTCAGGGTGAAACAATCGTTTCTGGGGATTTCTCTTCCATCAGGGGAAATGAATTTTCTCTGAAACTAAAAGTTAATTTTAAACATGTAAGTATGACAGAAAACAGCATCTTAAAAGCATCAGTAATGAAAATATAAAAGATACAATTCAGCTCCGCTGAAACATAAAAGTACAACTCGTCTAAAACTTTTACCTCTGATGGAAATGATATATTCCATGTTTCATGATTCTGTTAATCTCATCCAATCAGGATATCAGAGGCCATTTAATGATGTTCAGGACTGACTGCGCCTTGTTTTTATGAATAGATATAAAAAATGAGCTCAACATTTGACATGTCAGCCAGCTGGCTGAACATCCCACATATCCAATCCTATTTACTTCCTCAAAAACTGCTGATTTCCCCCCGAATCTCACAATAAAAAATGATGCTCGTTTGAAAGTTAATTATTCTGAGTGCCCATCCAGAGGCAGCTCGCTGCGGCTTTAAAACATAATCAGATTGAATGTTTTTTAATTATTCCTAAGCTCTCAGAGGAGACAATTAATATTGATTGCCCTGATATTTATTAGAAAAGTAGTTTGGAGCCTCAAAGTGTCTAACTGGTGCCAGCTCACCCTTCCTGGGCAGTGAGAACCAGTTTTTGGATGACAACTGGACCCAAACACTAATGGATATTAAAGCTGGACAAGGCAACCCAACTGTTTATCACCTGGAGCATAATGAGAACCAGAGCAGCTCCTCTATGTCCTGCTCATCAAACTCTACTGCAGAAACTCAACACTCTACATGAGGACTCTCTCTGTGCAAAGGTAAATCAGGTCCAGCGATATCCAGAGGTGTCAAGTAATGATATACAAATACTTCATTACTTTTTGGCTATCTATGTCAGTTTGTTTGGTCTGTTTTGTGTCTGTCTCTCCCTCCACCACCAGGTGGAGCCCTGTCCTTGTTGGTCCTTCCTGCACACCTGCGGCTCTTTGGATCATTATCTGGAGGAGTACTTAAGCAGTGGACTGTCACTACCTCGAGGACAGAGTCTTTGCCAGTTTTGGGTACTCTAGCCATGCTTAGATTAGCTGAGCCTAACCTAAGTCTTTGTTTCACTGAGTCAAACCGAGTCTTTGTCTCTCTGAGTCTAACCTTGTTTTTTGTCTTTGCCTTTGGCAGGAAGTCCTCCTGCGTACTGGATGTTTGGCCTTCTTCCCCTGGAAGTATTGTGTACCAAGTTTACACTGAGCAGGGAAGAAACCTCCACATCTGCCGTTCAAGTCCCTCACGGAAATCCAAGTGACAGTCCGCTCCAGTGCTCCTCCGGGTCCAAAGTATGTATACCTGTCCACTCTTCAACATGTTCCCTCCTCTCTGATCAACCCACACAGACGGGATGCAAAGTGAGAGAAGAATTCCCCCTAACATGAGTCCCTCACTAGCATTTTCCCTACTGCATTCAAGATTCCCACGGTTCCTGAATTAACCACTGGGAACTTCCCTCCTCCCTTCCAGTTCTGGTTCACCAGCCCTCTGAGTGCACTGAGTTCCAAATCCAACCCCTTTACTCTTCCCTTACTTCAATAAACCTGTTGAACCTTTTGCCTTGCTCTCTGAGTGGTTCTCTGCATTTTTGGGTCAGACCTCTAAACGCATCGTGACAATCTATACTTTATTGGAGTAATTATTTTTTAGATAACTTTTTATTTACAAAGGTTGTCCCACGGATTTTATATAGAAATGTTCTAAATTTTGTGACAATATCGTCTGATAAAGAGTACATTTATATACAAGTTTAAGCCAGAATGATTTGACATTTAAATATGATTTCTTTACGACTTTAAATGATGCAAAGTGAAGAATCTAAAACACGTCATGGAAACATGTCGCTTTTCTAGTGTCAAGCAGATGTTCGCAGCTCAGCAATGACAACTTTGTTGATCTTAACAGACCAGTTATTAATCAGCACCTGAAGGTGGTGGAGCCTCTGATTTATGCATTTCCTCTAGAGATCAGCTTCATAGACGCTGATCTTCGTAAACAGTGCCGCACATTCAGTCAGTCCTTTGAAAACATTAACATCCAGATGCATTCTGCAGGTTTTACAAATGATAAACTTGCTTATTCTGCTCTTCTCCTCTCTTTACGCCTCCTATCGCTTAATGAATCTGGTTAGCCGTAATTAATCACTCAGCTCGGGTTGTTGTTGGTATCCAGCCCGCTAAAGCTGCTGAACTTTTGTTGCGATAAGGAAACATTTTAAGGAGCGGCTCTCTAAATTGATTTAAAGTTACAATAACAGACAACAGTGGGCATCTTTAGACTGCAAACCAGCAGAGACATCACTGCGTCTTTGGAGTTCTGTCCAAAGAAAGTGACCATGATAAAAAGATTAAAGCGATTCCATCAGCTGCTGAATTGAAGTACATTTTTCTCCTCTCCTTTCTCTCTGATGATATAGTCAGAGATCCTTAAAACCTTATCAAACTGTGGAGTGGAGCCATTTCCTTTGGGTGAAATGAGGCGTACAATAGAGACTGACATTTTTTCGGGAATCCCACGGGTCACGGGATTCCCGTGGGATGGGAGTCAGTATTAGTAACGATCACAGGATTGGGACGGTACAGGATTAAACATTAACGGGAGCAGACGGGAGCGGGAGCAAACCAATAGTAACTTCCGCTCTGAGTTTTTCACTCGCGCTCAAAAACAACAAGAATGGGAGTGGTGCAGGAGCGAGAGTCATTCTGAATGGGAGTGGGATGGGAGTGGGAGTAATTTCACCAGGAGTGGGACGGGACAGGATTTAGATTTCTACTCTGGCCCGGGATCGGGACGGGACACCATTTTTTTCTGTGGGAGTGGGACGGGACAGGAGTTAAAATACACTCCCGTGTCAGTCTCTAGCATACAATCATATATCACACGTACAACAGTGATAAGAGATGCCAAGGTTTACAGAATGATTGATATCCAATTCAATTCAGATTAATAGTCTAAGTTCACAGTACGTCATAAGCCACTCTACAGAGTGTTCATTCAAAGCATAAAGATTGTTGCAAAATTTCTAAGCTGCTCTCTGAAACGGGGGGGGGGGGGGGGGGGGGGGGGGGGGGGGTTCACTGGTGTTAATTAAATCCAAACGTCATGCATTGCATTTACAAATGTTAAAACACATGAAAGTCATCACTACAGCAGGTGGAAATAGATGCTCTGACGTAATAAACTCCAGAAACCATGAGAGTTCAGCACAAGACCAATGTTCTGACTGAAGGATCGCTGGTGACTCATGAGGAAAACCTCCTCGCTGTCTGGTTACGTGAAGCTGGACGTACAATGTGAGATTTTAGGCCCTTTTTTGGGCATATTCTCCAATTGTGCGAGAATTTTTTGATCGGGCCTAGTTTCAGACTGATGGTGCGTGGTGTAGTGTACAGGGGGGTAACGAGGGCCGATCAGCCTCTCATGACCACCTCCCCATCGGGAATCGTAAGGTCGGGAGAAAATGTTTGAAATTCAGACGGCCGTCGTAAGGTCATGGGCAAATCGTCAGTGCGCAAACAAGGATTCATCTTCTTCTTCTTCCTCTCAGAGGAAAACACAGAAGCATGTCGGGGGTGCAATGAGTGAAATGGAGTTCTTTCTGTAAAATTGACAGACCGTAGTAGCAGCGTTAATTTCGTCAGCTTTTTTTAATTTAGTCTTAGTCTAAATGGTGAAATTTTATTTTAGTCAAATTTTAGTCATTTTAGTCAACACTGTAAATAATAGAACTTCTTCACACACTGCTTCTCTTTCTCTCTATTTTATTTATATACCACCGTGCAGAATAGAACTTCACACACTGCTTCTCTTTTTAACATATATCCCACTGCACACATTGAACCTTTTCTCGGCTTGTTTCATCGTATCCACAAAGTCTTCATCCTCAAACAGACTTCACTTCCTTCCCCAACCTCTGATCTGGCTGTGGTGTCTCTGTGTCAGGAATCTAGTTGGGAGGAAGACATTTAAACGTTTAATATCCAGAGTATCAGTACAACACCCTTCCTCGATGACAGAGAAACGGGCAGATACAGCCACAGGAAGGCACCCATTCCTGCTACTACAGGTCCAACCGTTCCTTACCTTCTTCCATATGGCAGCATGTTCGCTCCTCAGATGTCGCTTGAGATTCGCTGTGTTCTTCCCTGCCATTTTGCACCCACAGACTCTTCGGTGGCGTCCTTCCTCCGGTGTTCTCCTTTGCATTGTAAATGAAATGGGTCCTTACATCCAGGCGTTGTTTTCGCCCAGCTCCTCTTAACAAACCGTACACCCGTATCTGAGCCCAAAGCCATGACTGTGAAGTTGAGCTGGGAGTATAAGCCCTGTGCTGCCACTGACTGAGCGGCGTGAGGCGCTGTGGGACAGGCGACGCATGGGACAAACAGGGCAACAACGCGTAATCTTCTATGAAGCTCAAGAAACACTTATATTAACAATTACAAATTAAATATAAGCAATTACATTTCTTAATATCCATTCGTCAGTGGCTCGTAATTTTCGTCTGGTCTTAGTCTCGTTAACGAAAATCCTTTTTTTAATTTTAGTCATATTTTTATTTTCTGGAAACAATTTTTGTGCGTGATCGTCTCGTCATCGTCACGGGAAAAAGGGGCGTTGACAAAATATTTTCATCATGGTTCTGGTTGACGGAATTAACACTGCGTAGTAGCTACGTTTGCTCAACCATGTCTTTGTCCAAATACATCGTCTCCTTTTCTTTTTAGGGCTTTCAGCACAAAATTACCCAAATATCCAAGGCAGCGCGTTTCACTCTAGTGAGCTTCATGTTCCTCTTCTACTCGTTTGGCTTCCGGATAGACGAGTCCGAGTAGCGCCATCTCACTGCGAAGCTGAGTCCCACCTGGTTTTTAGACATACAGTGTGAGCAGGTAGATCGTATCAGAGCGTCGGATCGAACAGTGAGAGAACAAACATCGTGAGCTGGGAACTTTTAAACCCTGTGTTTTTGTCCTAAAACCTAAAAAGGTTTGGCAGTTATCAACAAAGGAGTCGGTGACATGCTTTGGTGTACTTGTGCGCCAAAACAGCATTATTTTATGGGTCTCAAATTGGCTTAACCAGGTGTCGTTACCACCAGCGTGAATAAAAATCTAATAAAAGAGACCTTATCTTTAACCAAAAACAAAGATCCCACCCTCTAAAAAACAAGGCTTCAAACACCAAGGGGTTTAGTAAAGAGGATTGGATAAAGGAAGAGATCTTTATGTTAAAATAGCTACAAGCAACTATCTGTCAGATATGTAAGAGACCAGGATATATATATATATATATATATATATATATATATATATATATATATATATATATATATATATAAAGAAAATATTACTGTATGTGGAATCAGTGAATAAGAAAGATTGCTCACTATGGAGATAGGAAGTGGTCTATGGGTAGGACCCTAGCTTCTCCTCCTAAAGATAAAACACTGCTTATAGTCATGAGCTGCCAACACCATAATGTTCTTCAGATGAGTGTGAGCAATTTATAGACAATGAGCAGAAAATAAAGACATGGTCGTCTGAGCAGATAACAAAACCAATTATTATTATATGCTCTCATAAACGAACCCTGGAATGTAGGGCCAATCAGCATTGGACAAATAAGTTTAATATTTAAAGCTAAAGAGACAGACGATGCTGAAAGAGTGAATGAGTGGGAGATGACTGAAGTCCTCACAAAGACAGAACAACGTGGGAAGATGCTTTGGGGAGCTGCACCTCAGGGAGAGCTTTAATGACTGGATTAGCACCACCAGGTCCTCTTTTAACCACCAAAGCATCTCGGCATGCAGAGGAATTCATTGAACTGTTTTAAACTTTTGATTAAGGAAATCTTACCTCAGTGAATGGATGAGCCCAAGATGTGGAATTAGAAAAGATATGAGCACAGAGAGACGAGCCGACCTCCCTCATCAGTACCGACTCGCTCCTCCTGATTAACCCACGCTGAGGAGCATTCTCACTTTGCTCCTTAGAAGAATTTACTGCATTTTGTGTTTTAAAATATGCATCTGTTCCTATTTAATTCATTTCAGTGTTGAAGCCCACAGTGACCACTCAACTATCAAGTTAATATTTTATACTAATATTTATAAAGTTGTTGGAACTTATTAAGTCGTTAGACTTTCAGCTATCCTTTAACTTTCTGTGGATCACAAGATTTACAATAAAAAACTAATGATAGTTAATTTACATTCTAAACACGCTGGTATCAAAGATATTAGAAATGCTGTCGATGTTTGCTCTGCTGCTTCTGACTAGTTTGGCTGAGAGTTAAAGTGACGGATAATGGAGGGTTGGTTTGGTCTACATCTAGTTTGAAGTTTTATTTATAAATGTATGAAAGCACACGCTGTTAAAGTCACCCTGTCATGTGGAGGGAAACACCCACTGCTGCTTGGTTTTTATTGTTACTGATTATATCACTCCCCAGTATATGACCCCCATTCACCCTGCAATGTGTTTTTAAACATAACTTAACAAGTGTCCTTTTCTCCAGGGGCCAGCATCGCTAAATTATAGAACCAAATACGCAGAGGCGTGCACAGACATTTTGGGGGGCAGGTGCTCAGGAGAGGGAGGAGGGCACTTTTTAGCGCACGTGGAACACTTAATTATATAAAAAAAATACACACGCATGTTGAATGAAATTTGACTTTTATTTGTAACATTCTCTAAACGTGAGTTTTCAATGGAAAAAAGTCACCCCACCAACAGAGCAGACTAATGTTTCTTCTTCTTTCATCTCGCTCATCTCCCTGTTCTCCCTCCTCCTGGTCTTTTTCTGTCTCTCTGTCTTCCCTGAACTCTTCCTCATCTCCTGTCCTGGTAGATGTTGATGGTATAGAGCTTCCCTGCTGTGACTGGCTACAATATAATAATAATAACCATCATGACAATAATAATGATAATAATAATAATGATAATAATAATAGCTTTAACAAATATGCCACATTAGTTTAAATAATGGGCTATTAGGGCAACATGACTGGAAGTCTTGTCACGTGGATATGACTTATGGTAGCCTACAAAATAATAGCTATTTTAATACCTGCTGATTTTGTACAAACCACTTAAAAATAAAATGTGAACAGCTTTTAAGATTTTTCAATACGATTAACCCTCCTTTCTTGGCATTGTGCTGCAATTACTAAATCAAATAAGACAATAAAGAGACCAAAATGTGTTAATTTATGTTGCCTAACAAAACCTATACAACAGAAAACGTTTGTCTTAACACATAGATTTGCAATTGCAAACTCTACCGAAATTATTTGTAGCCTATGTGGTCGTCCTCTAACCTGACAACAGCCAGATGCATGTCTCGCTCCGCCTAGCTCCAGTCGTCCTCACGTTATCTGTCTCTGACTTGGGCTACAGTGTAAAACTTTATCTAGCCGAACTAGTTTATCAGGTGACCAGTCGGCAAAAATGCTTGTTTGGTGCTGCTGAATGAGACATTTTAATGCACAACAAAATGATTCTGCTTGATCTGTATATTACCTGGCGTTATACGACCGTTCCTGCTATCTGAAGACGCTTACTGAACTGCTATGATGCTGCGCATCTGGCATGCCCTGCGGGCGACCGCGCAAGGTCACGTGACAAAGGAAGAGAGATAGGCTGGTCGGGTGTGCGCAAAGAGGTGGCTCATTTCGGGGTATTGTTTCGTTTTTAATGGCTCAGGTTTTCAAAAGTTCATTTCAAAACCGACCTCAGTAAAATCTTAATATTAATTATAAAAAAAAAAAAACGAGTTTCAAAAGGGCATTTTCGTTGATAAAGAGCAAACTTCCTAGTGCTTTAGCACCACCTAGTGTCTATGTATGCACGCCCCTGCAAATACGAGATGAGAGCTCATTTGAAGGGAGTAAAACTCCATCATTACAGCAGAGAGTTAGATATCAAAATGTACGACCGAAGAATGGTCTCAATCTTTTGGCCTTCCTTCTAGAGGTGCTGCTGGTACAGATATAAAACTTAGAAAAATCTATATGCGACGCTGGTCTTCTGCTCATCCTTCAGCTGAGACACGGGGCCTGTTTCTGGGTCTGCGAACAACACAGAGCATGAACTCAATAAACCGGAGTCAACTTGGTTCCCCTCAGTGTGCTCATTTCGCCCCTTGTCTCTCCGTCCACTCTTATCTCCCTCAGACCGAAGCTCTGAAGGAGTCCATGCTCCTCAGAGACTCGGACTCGACATGAATTACAATCTTTACCACTATAGACTGATCCCAATGGGGCTTGTGTCTCAAAAGTTTGACCTCTCAATGCTTTTGCTGAACATAATTCTGACAGAACACCTGGAACCCCCCCCAGGTACTAAGGTCATAGGACAGGTTCCCATCCACAGAGGAACATTCCTGCAGATTCCTCTTCATTCCAAACTAAAAAGGCTTCTGCTCAAAACTATACAAAGTTGTAATATTTGGGAGTGACAGAAATAATTTACATATGTCCAAATAATTCATCTAAAGCATAAACAGATGTTATGCATTAACCCACAGATCTATATAGGACTCACTAAAGCTTCTTCTGTCATGACTCTGCACTTTTTAGTTCTGTTTAAGTTTTATTTTTTTGAGTTTTCATTTATACTTTGATTCATGGACTGCATGAAAATAAGTGCATTTTTACTTTAATTAAAGAGGTAAGTGAGGCACTTTGCCAATGGAACGAGACAATTTACATAAAAAAAAAACAATTGCGTTGTCTTATTTCAAGTGCATATTATCTAACTATCTTATTTTAAGAGTAAAAATACTAATTCCACTGGCAAATAATAATAATAAAATAATAATAATAAATGAGTCATGAAAATTACTCCAAATTAAAAACACTTATCATTTATTGAACAGGATGTAATAATTTCATATTTAAAGTACTTTTAGAAGTTTGAATTCTGAATATGAGCGACTTTTCCTTTAAAGTCGCAGCACAGCATCAAATCACTGGTCTGGAAAGGCTTTTTCCTTTCGATTTTAATCATGTTTCTGATCAGTTAATTTTAGCTGCGTTACTTTTCTTTCAAAAGGATTTTATTTTTTCATGCACATATTTGACTCTATAATAACACAATAACAGATACCAGAACTGCTTTAAATCTAATGAAAATGTGAAATTATAAAGATTTTGAATGTTTCCCTTCATTAATGGTCCAATAAAGCAAATGATTGGAATTGTGTGTTTCTTATCAGCTTCTGATTCAGCTCCGATGGGGATAACATCCGATGCTCTGAGCTTGAGCAGCGTCGTCCTGAGGAGCGCCGTCTGCATGCTTCAGCTCACCGTGGGGCAGAAGCTCAGCCTCACAGCGAGTCTCCATCAGATACAGCTGGAAACAGATGATGACGAAAGGACGTCTGGTTCTTTTCTGGGTCTCAGCCTATCTGTGGATCACAGGCCGGCAGACCCTTTCTGCTCTGATGCACTCATTCATGTTTGTCCAAATGACTCGCCTGGTGTTTATGCTGCTCTGGAGCTCAGTCAGCAGTGAAAGGGGGAGATGATGAGACAATCTGAGGGAGACAGAAAAGAGGAGAATTACATGGCATAGCTTTGTAATTACAAGGTTCCAGCTGGGTTGACTGCAGCTCTGAGATAATGAGCATTAAAGGTTCATCCTCCAATTCACCAGGACAAATAAAAACTTTTTAATCAGCGACCTTTACCCCCCTCCACAGAAAAATGCCTCTTAGAATGAACACTGTAAGTACGAGACCACAGTAACTTTTTCTTTTGCCTTTGATTGTAGAAAATGATTTTTAAATAAAAATAGGTCAAATTTGAAAAAAATCGGATCTGTAATATCTAAAGTCTTAAGGAATCATTTTAAAAATTCTTCAGTTTCAGCCTCTTGGGGATAAAATTTAAAACTCCAGGATGCATCCATCAAAATGAGTTTGTCACATCTAATGCATTCTCAGACACTACATTTATTACATAAATGTTTTGCTATATATTATATTATATCTGTATAGTTTTTCTTTAAATAACTTAGGCATGCTTGTTTGTGCTTTTGGTATCCTTATTTGGTCACATGTCTGATAAACTTAATTACACACATTATAAACTGTTCAGCTCTGTGGGAACGAAGTATTAAACTATCCCCCCCATGTTAAATAAATGGAGATGGATGGATTCCTCTCAGTCGGCACTTTAGTTTATCTTTGCAAACAGAGAACAGTTCATCATGCGGCCGTTATTGCTCGGTAATCAGCCCTGTTCTGATCAGGGCAGCGTTTGTTCTCTCAATAATGGGAAATAGAGGCAAAAATAATGACAGACACTTTAGTAACATGTTATCAAGAAACTTTGAGAAAGAATCTGGCTTGTTATGGGAATAAGTGCCTTTTCTACTAAATGAATCACTCTGGCATTGTGTGGCCTTGCGGGTGAAACAGACTGAGTAAGAACATTTTTCAGTGAGTAAATAGCATAAATCAATATATGAAATAAGAGAAATCTACATTTTCTAACCACAGCTCATAGCTTTAAACACTACTGACAGATCTACGGACCAAATGTCCAAACACTTCAAACTCCTGTAATATAAAAAAAAAAATACACATATATATATATATATATATTTTTTTTTTTGTTTTGTTACAGGAGGTTGAAGTGTTTGGACACCTAAAAAAAATTATATATATATATATATATATATATATATATACACACACATATTTATATATATATATATATATTTTTTTTTTTTTATTTTTTTTTTGTTTGAAGTGTCCTCCTGTAACAAAAAAAATAAATAAATAATAATAATAAAGCAGATAATTTCCACAGCTGAGCTTTGGAGGAAAACATAAGCCGGACCCAGAAAGCCGAGCCTCCAGCAGATAATTTTATGGGAGGCACGGAGCAGCATCTGGGGCCAGAGATGGAGGGTCAGTCTGGGTTAAAATGTGATTTCCTAGAAGATATCCAGGTTCCTGAACCTGTTGGAAGAGGGTCTGATGGCGAGGAGGGTGACAGACAGGGGTCAGAGCTGATCCATGAGTTAAGATGCCTTCTGACCCTTTGCAGGTCCCAGTTAAATACGGAGCTTTACTCTCCATCACCCGTAATAAGGTGGGTTACAGAATACCAACATGCTGATAGTTAAAGCTGCCGGCTCATGATTCCAGCTTTGCTAATTCCTACATTGTTTGGATCTAAATAAGAAGGAATAAATGTTTCAGACACTGGAAAAAAAATTGAAATCTAGATTAGTCATTTTTTCTCAAAATAAGTGTGTTTTTTCTTGGATTAAGGAGGTCATTGAGACACTTTGCCAATGGAACACGAAGATTTACATTTAAAATAAGAAAAAACAATTGCTTTGTCTTATTTAAAGTTTATATTATCTAATTATCTTATTTTAAGAGTAAAAATACTCATTCCATTGGCAAACTATCTCATTTACCTGCTCAAATTAAGGGTAAATATACTTAATCTAAGAAATTTTTACTTATTTCTAGATTGTTTTTGCAGTGAGGAAACAAATACTATTAAAATTATTTCTCGAAACAACAGCAAACCAGCCCAGGACACCTATAAACAATAACTTTAAAATATCTGATAGGATTTATAACTGCTAAAACACAACTTTATACAATCAAATCACTGCTGGCTATAGAAAATGTAATTCTTTAATTTACAAAATTTAATGTCCTGAAAACTTTACCTCCAAGAAACATGTTCCTAAAGTTTACAGTTACTCACTTTTAATTTCTTTCATCTGGTTCAGTTTCTTTTTTATTTATAACTTATACATTGAGTAAAAGTGTCACATATATATATATATATATATATATATATATATATATATATATACATATATATATATATATATATATATATATATAGGAAATCAATTGGCCTGAAAAATGCAAGTAAATATTACTTAAATTAGATAGTTTCCTGTTTTGTTAACTGAAGATATATATGTTAACTGAACTTAAGACTTTGTTGCATGAACCTATTTACGTAAATTTAATTTAATGTAGTTTTAAGAGCAGGTTAGACAATCACTTTGATACTCTCACTAAACTTATTAAATATTTACACCAAAAGCAGATAAGAAGTGTGAGTAAAACATTAGAGTAAGTAACTGGTTCATATCCAAAGTAACAAACAGAAATTATTTTAGTACTTTGCCGCTATCAACTAGCAGCACCTCTCTGTGCCCAGTGTTTTGGAAAATATAGACAACCAGAAGTTTATTTATTTATACCAAAGTTTCTGTGAGGCAACATATACATTATTCTCATGAATCACAGTTTTAACCAACAATGTATTTGAAGAGAAACCAGAGGTTTATACATCACATGTAATCATTTCCTTTTTTCAGATTAGTCTGAGTTGTAACTATTTAATCTGATTTTCTTATTTTAATATCTTCAGATTAGTTTTATTCTAATTGTTTTTCGCCATAGGCACGATACCGTCTCAGTGTTGATCTACAATGCTGCTTCAAAAGCTGCTGTTGGACCTTTGATTGTGAGCATTTTAGAGAACAAATAAAGTTATCCAGCTTCCTAAAGTTTCATAGAAACTTTTAGTGAAACACATTTAAAGTAAAAGTCGCTCATATTCAGAATCCAAACTTCTGAAAGTTCTTTAAATCTGAAATGATTCCATCCTGTTCAATAAATGATCAGTGTTTTTAATTCAGAGTAATTTTCATGTGAATGTGCTTTACTGGAGGCATCCATGTTTGTCAAAGAACACTACTGCCACCTACTGGTTAGTGACATTGTCACGGTGCGGTATCGGCTGTTGATCAAGTCCCAGTGCTGTATCTGGTGTTTGTCACAACGCGCTATTATCCAAGTCATCTTGAAAACATTCTTCTTCCAAATGTTGGCTACACATTACGTGTTTTTTCTCTGGCCAGAAGTTCGATGGCAAATCCTCCCTCTTCAAGTTGGCGATCCAACGACCAACCCGTCCGTGGAGGATCAGGAATCAGAAAGGTGGAATAACTCTTTTTTTCACTTTTACCCGATGTATTCCAGCATCCAGCTGCCATGCACGTGGGCATTGTCAGTTTCACTATAGCTCTGGTGAATTTCAATGGTGAAGTCCTCTGGAAATCTTCAATAATTGTTGTTGATTGCAGATGTGTCTAGTAGTTCCCATTGATTTAGCTTGTAAAGCGGGGAGAATGGCGCTAGGCTTACCGCACCGTGACGTCACTGCTGGAAGATGGCAGGAGGGAGGGGCTACTATATTTGGGCAAAAATGGCCGCTCCCAAAAAATTATTATTTTTATTTTTTTACTAATTATCTCTAAATACATTAAATGACTGCAAACATGTTAGTTTTAGGTATACATAATGATCCATTGATTATTCCTTGCTGACGCTTCTCCTTTAACAAGACTTGAGTTTAGATCAATCAGAAGCACAAAAGTAATTCAAAGTTAATAATGTTGAGATGTTTCCTGAAGCTCAGCATACGGAAGAGGATTAGGGCCACTGAAAAACAAAAAAAGTTAACTGATTTTTAAATTTTATTTCAGTTTAGTATGGGAAAAAAGTCAGAATTCTAAGGAAAAAGTCAGAATTCTGAGATCAAAGTCAGAATTCTGAGATTAAAGTCAGAATTCTGAGAATAAAGTCAGAATTCTGAGAATTCCAATGTTAAACTGAAATAAAATTTAAAAATCAGTTAACTTTTTTTTTCAGTGGCCCTAATCCTCTTCCATATCAGCAGGTTCCCATCAGTTATTAAAAATATTTTCTGATGATTAAACTTCAAATATTTCACTGTTTCCCATAAGGTTTTTCTTTGGTTGTAGTTATTTATAAATCTCAATCACTTTATTACCAGTAAAATAAAAAAAATCAAACAGAGGGCGAAAACACATGTAGCAGAAATTAGTTTAATCAAAACCAGAAGCCGGATCTCACTGCTTCAAAGTTTCTGACTGCTTATCTAATTCATTCCTGCTTTATCAGTTCAAGCAGCAGATCAACACAGCAGCCGACAGCTTTCACACTGATCCTTTCAAATGACTGCAAACCATGGTGCAATTCAATACTTACTAATAAAATCTTATTTTAATCCGATTAGTTGATTCCAAAGTTGTGAGATGACGTTAGGCTGTTTCAGTCACATCTGCAGTGGTGTAGTCCTCTGCCATGGGGCGCATGTAACAAGAAATCGGTCCCTTAATGGCCCACAAGTGGAAGTACCTGTCATATTCACTAAAAGGTCACAGAAACAGCACAGGTGCTTATGGAGAGAGCTCCAACACCTACTTTCACACATTGTCACCCTGAGTTAGATCTCTGCAGCTGTAGAGGCCTTCGCATGGTGAGGTCAGGAAGAGGAAAACACATTTGCCTAAAATATCCATTCCAGTCACAAATGACATTATCACCTCCAACAATATGAGTTTCATCCAGCGTCTTACACTCTGATGTAACTTTTCAAACGCGTCATTGGTGCTGCAGGCTGAGCAGACATTACTGCCTTGCAGCAAGAAGGTCTTGGGTTCGATTCTTGGCCCAGGGTCTCCCTGTGTGGAGTTTGCATGTTCTCCCTGTGCATGCATGGGTCCTCACCTTCTAACACAGGACAAAAACATAAGTGTTATATTCATTGGTGACTGTAAATATCCCTTAGTTGTGTGTGTGTGTGTGTGTGTCCATGGTTGTGTCTCTGTTTTGTCCTGCAATCAACTGCAGACTGCTGGAGATAATCACCAATGATGGACAAATGGTGGAGAATCAAAGGAACTGGTGAAGATTCTCAGGCATCCAGGTCATAGTAATCCCTTCCAGCTACCATCGCAAACTCAAACCTTTACAAGAGAACAGAAGACCTCATCTGTAAAGCCAGGCCAACAATTCCTTTTAAAGCCCCCCTTTCAGAGACAGAGGCTGTTTCACAATCTGTGTACTTGTGCGTTCTCGTATCCTCGTGAAACGTCATCAATCTCAGCCCTAGTACTGTTCCAATTCACAAGAGCAGCAGACCGAGAACGGACAAAGTCCCCGGATGTTCTTCTCGCCCCTCCCACTTTACCCAGCATGCATCAGAGCAGACTTGTCCATTCTTGAGATTGACAGCTGTCCCAGCATGCACTGCGGCAGCAGCAGCATTCGATGGAGCTCACGGAGCTCAGAGTATTAAGTCAATAGTTCTCTTGTCTGTTGTTTTATAAAAGTATTTTCTGAGATAATTTGAGGCGAAAACATTATACATTAAAGCATCACTATGTGGCCTATTTACCGATTTAGTGCATAATTTTTAAAAAAGTTCTGAAGTTGAGAGGACCGCGGCGACCAGGGCTAACGTTAGACCGCCTGCCCTCTCTCTGCATAGCCGAGTGTGAAGGACCGCTGGCTCTGATGGCGATTTTTATTTATTTTATTTGGCAAAAAGTTCTTTTGATTTGTGTTTATCTGACTGCGTTCATTATTATTTCCCAGATAAACGAAAAAGTACGAATTTATTATTATCTAGAGACTATTAATAACAGGAGGTGAAATGCAGCTCCAGACGAGCCGAGCGTGTGGTGACATCATCACTACGCTTCTGTTCCAATTGACCCAGATTTATTCTGCGTGCTCCTGTTCTCCCAGAGTCCAGACTTTCCTGTGTTCTTCTCCAGAATACACTTGGCGAGAACACAAGTCCGTACTCATGTTCTTGTGAATTGAGAAATGGTCATAGACAGGTATGGGGCGTTGCAGGCTATCAAAAGAAGCCAATCGACCCCCATTCCATAGGGGTGGACCCGTTAGTCCGTTTCAGTTTGCATATTTTCTAAGCAAAAACAAGGCTTTGTTTTTGGTCCGCTCTATTGTTAAATATGGCAGTTATGTCCCCCTGAAGGCAGCTGCACCTCGGAACTTCCCCGCCGGTTCTTTTCCTGGGAGCAAGTTATTCACTGCTCTTAACTCAAACTGGGTAAAACCATATAAAAAGGACTATAAAACAGGAGTAAAAAAGTAACAGAGTTTATTCCAGGTCAGGTCGTTACAGGACAGAGAAATTGCTTGGAGCTGCACAGCTGTGGGCCCAAAAACGTCAGCGAACGTCCGGCAAAGATTGAGGAAAGATTGAGCCCCGAACAAGGTCCTCTCCTCCTTCTTATGCTGACTATGACTATAAAAACTCTTCGAAAACAGTTGATGTTTTTGTTTTCACTCTATCTCCATCATCTATAACCTATGTTTAACTTAAATGGAAGTACTCCATGTTTTTTAATCTGAAAATTGCATTTCCCTGAAGGGATGAAAAAACAAAAGCTTAATAAGTTAAAAAATAAAGAAGAGCTTAAATAAGGACCTGAGCTGACTTATTTCAGTCTCTGCTTATACAATTGGCCGTTAGTTTAGAAAACACACTCACCAGAGAAAATCTGGCAGATATTATAGTTTAAAGCCTTATCAAAGAAAAGGGCCATAAAATTACAAAGTTTTCTCTCTAAATTTACGAGTCAGCAGAATAAGAAGCTCCTCCACAAAACATAAGTAATTAAACACACTAAAACATTGAACTGATTGTGAAGCACAGAGCAAAGGGAGCGTTTCAATGCTGGCAGATGAGCAAGAAGTGAAGCGGAGGAAGCAGCAGACGTGAGAAATGAGCCCACGTTCAAACTGTCAATCAGCTGCAGATAACTGTGGGTATAATTAGGATAAATGTGCTGCATTTAACACATGCTGGCTGACCATAACACAGCAGCTTTTTAAAACATGCACTGAATAAAAAATCAATAAACTGAAATAAATAACAGGACCTGGATTTGGTAACATATAGCAAAGCTTAGTGCTTGGCTTTTCTCACTGTTTGTTCTGCAGGACCACGGACAGAACAACAGATAGAAAAATGGGGTTAAATAAAGCTTTATTCGTCTTTATCTAAATTAACAATATTCTCTTTTATCTTATCTTTCTTGGTTTATGTTTTTAAGGAATTTCTTCCACAGTTTAACCTGCTTAGATATTTTTTATTTTTCTTTTGTGTCATGATGACTTCCTATTGAGCTTGATGAATAAGAGAGATTTTTGGGCTGCATCAAAGTTCTGTAACCAAAGTCTACTGAAACTTTCTGAAACACAACTTGGAACCAGACCTATTTTGCAGTTAAATGCTGATGTTTGGCAGAATCTCAACATAACGCACAAAAGAGTTTAAAATGCAGGAATTCGTTGCATTTTTTTCTCCTCTGCTTTTTAAAACCATTTGACTTTAAATCATTTTTTTTGACACACTAAGGTTTTCAAACCAACTCAAAATATCCTTTTCTGTGGCTTAATATTTAAATGGCAAACTATTACACGTTTCAGATACTCAGACTATAATTTAATTTTATCTATGTTCCACATTCGTAACTGTCAAGCCTGGATCTTGTTCTTATGTGCCTCCTTGTTCTCAGGAAATAGTTATTTGGTTAAATGTGGATTAGTTGGATTTTCTTCTTTGCCTCATATTTGCAGTGTGTTCAGAGTTTGATGATCCATTCAGTAAGAACAGAGAGAGTAGCTCCACTGCCAGAGCATCACATAAACCTGGAGAACAATCTGCATCTGATGGAGTCAGTTTATCTGCATGATGCAAAACAGATTAGATCTGGATGATCTGCAAGCAGAAAAATAAGGTTTCATGTTTTAAAGACATTTTTCACAGGAAACGTAAAAAACAAGAATCCATGTTCCAGTGGGAATAAATGTTTTTTAATTTTTATTTCCTTCTTTTATTCCTTCTCCAGGCTGACAGTTGTATAAAATAACACATAGTGTCTCCTGCAATAAAAGCCGCATTAATCAAAGCAATCAGCTAAGCTAACATTAATGTGAATCTGTACTCAGAGAGGTCTGCCACGCTGTGACTAGTAGCAGAGACAGGAAGACACATTTGTATAATGATATTAAAGACAATCCAGATAATTAATTGAACTTTATTGATCTAACATTGGAGAAATTCACCTCTGCATTTAACTCATCCCATTGGGGAGCAGTGGGCTGCCATGGTGCGGCGCCTGAGGAGCTGTGGGGATCAAACCGGGTACTTGCAACCTTTTCAGAGCACAAGCACACTGCTCTAAACACAAGGCCAACAATCCACCAAAGTCTAATGTGGGTCTCGAACCAAGAACATCAGGAGTGGAAGTCAGCTACGTTCATACCACATGCTGCAGACGCAGCTAGTTTACATGCAAAGTCAATGGTTGAGGCGCATCAAGGTGCAGCAAAAGGTCCCGCAGCGCGTCGGAGCGTCTGACGCGCTTCAGAAGCAGCAGCTGCAGGATTTGGAAAAATTAACTGTTGCTGCTCGAAGCGCCACATCAACCAATGAGAGAAGCTGATCTGGGAGCTGGCAGGGAGTCAGACACAGCGCTGCTGATGCAGAGCGCTATGATCACTCCTCTGAACAGTTTATTAACGAATAAATTAACTTCAAATGTAGAAACCTGACACACTGCAAAAAATGGAAGTCTATATAAGTCATTTTTTCTTCATTTGAGGAGGTAAGTGAGACACTTTGCCGATGGAATAAGACAATTTATATAAAAAATTAGAGAGAACAATTGCATTGTATTATTTCAAGAGCATATTATCGAATTATCTTATTTTAAGAGTAAATATATATATTCCACTGGTAAATCATCTTATTTACCTTCTCAAATTAAGGGTAAATACACTTGATTTAAGAAATTTTTTTAAAACTTATTTTTAGATTGTTTTTGCAGTGCAAAGTATGTTCGCTTTTACACTGGAAAAACGATCTAGAAATAAGTAAAACTGTCTCAAATTAAGTGCATTTACCCTCAATTTTAGTAGGTTAATGAGAGGATCTGCCAATGGAATTAGTATTTTTACTCTTAAAATAAGATATTTAGATAAAAATGCACTTGAAATAATAAAAATGCAATTCTGTTTCCTTATTTAAATGTAAATTGTCTTTTTCCATTGGCAAAATGTCTGTTATACCTTCTTAATTTAAGAACAAATGCACTTATTTTAAGAAAAAAATGACTTATCTAGATTTTGATTTTTTTCCAGTGTATTATTCTGTTGCCTGCAGTTTGGATGACGTACGTGAAAAACTTCCAGCAGCTGCTGAAAAACCGCGAAGAGGCGACCGGGCCGGAGGCTGCTGCTGGGGATTCCAAGTGACAGCGCATCACTGTGAGTGGCTCCGACAGAGAAATAATATTTGAAGGCAGGACGGTAATCTGGATGAGCTAACTGCACAGATGAAGTTTTTAGCTGGACATTCTCACTTAAAAACATATTAAAACTAATTTTCACCCACTGATCACAGGAAATGTAGCTGCCATTTTTACAGGCAAAGAAAGCATAGAGTAGCTCCACCCAACGCGCATCAGACCCACTTTTCCACTGCACAGCTAGAGCATCAAAGATGCTTCAGCCGTGCGTCAGAACTAAACTTGTACAACCATCAAATGAAGCAGCACGCGCATTTTTGCTGCCTCTGCTGCGTGCGGTCCGAACGTAGCATTGCAGCTGACGCCAATAGATATGAATAAAAATGTAAATATTATAACTAAACCAAAGGCCCAAGCATGCTTTTAATATTTGTTCCTCACTGAAAAAAAACTAATTAGAAGAGTAAAGCCTGAATTGTTCTTGCAGTGTTTGTTTCTCCTGCCTGAAGGTAACTGGCTAACAACTGGCAACAACATGTGAAATGATTAAGTGGTCTGCTGATGATGGAGTAAAGTCAGGAAATAAATCCTCCCCATATTGCTGCCTCTGGTTAAAGCAGCGCTATTTTAATCCAGTTATTAGTATAATAGCTCCTTTATTTCCAAACGATGTGTTTGGAATATCCAGCTGGTTATGTGATCTCTGAAAACAGACATGAAGAAAGAGCAGATTTTCCCCCATGGCTGCATCCAGCCGCGTTTCTGCTGCAGGAAATTATGCATTTGACAGATTTATATTTTTAGGGTGCATAAATTAAGGAAGAGAGCTGATTGTGTTCTCATGCTTTTCCCTCTGCAGTGTCACCGTCCCCGATTAATCTGAAGGGCCTGAAGAGGAGCCTCTAATTTAGAGGTGCACTGCAAAAAATGGAAATCTATATGAGTCATTTTTGCTTAAATTAAGTAAATTTTTTCTTGAATTGAGGAGATAAGTGAGACACCTTGCCAATGGAACAAGACAATTTACATTTAAAATAAGAAAAAAACAATTGCTTTGTCTTATTTCAAGTGAATATTATCTAATTATCTTATTTTAGGAGTAGAAATGCTCATTTCATTAGCAAATCATCTTATTTACCTACTAAAATTAAGGGTAAATACACTTATTTTAAGAAATGTTGTACTTATTTCTATATGGTTTTTGCAGTGGAGTGGAGCTGCAGCCACAGACAAGGACATGAAGGTTAGAGCCTTTCCTCAGGGGAGCAGAGTTGCATTAGCTCTCCTGACCTCAGACAAAACTTTGACCAATTTTCTGTTTCTCCACAACAAAGTGAATCTCTCCTCTGTCAGCAAGCAGTTCACAGAGACTAAGAAACTTTTTTATATAGAAACAGGTTGAGGAATGAACCTGAGATGCTGATAACTGTAGGGAACATTTCTGCAGCCTGAAACCAGAACTTTCTGTTATTAGAGAAAAGTAGGAAATAAGGATGGAGCAGCAATCCGTGCTTTTTCTCCAATGTCTTAACTTCACTCTACAGCAGGTGTAACCAATTTAAAATAAACGAGGTCTAAATAGAGAAAAACATCAACCAATAAAGGTGCAGAGACATTTTTAATTATAATCTGTTACTTTTAGCAGAATTTAACACTGATATAAAATTTGTTTTTTTTATGCATCCATGTTATACATTGAAATTCTAAATAAAAAATATGAAAAATAGTTTTTTAAATAGTCTTAATGTTGGCAGTGGGCTTTAGGCTGCCCTGCAAGGCTTTAAACCTGGGTTTAACCGGAGACTAAGCCATTCTCAAGCACATATCAAGGTGCTCATTTTGAGCCTGGATCCAGATTTATTGTTGATTCTGTTCGTGGTGGAGAATCCTGCTTCACAGCAGCAGGTTGAGCCAAACATCCTCTAAATGTGCAGGGTCATCTTTGAGCACGCCATTTCACTTTTCTTTCACCAGTTCACCGCAGTTCTTCCAGCAGTCCACACTTTCTCTGCTCTCTTTTTCTCATCGTCTTCTCCTTCTTTCCCATCGCCCGGCTTGCCACAGGTTTGCCTGCTGTGTCTAAAAGTAGCAGCAGCAGCAACCCAGACTGACAGCTCATTGGCTCATTTGGATCACGTGCAGCCTGGAGCCGGACGCTCCCCAGGACTTTACCATATTAACAGGAGAAGAGGGGCAAGTGGAATTAGACACTGTCGTCGGGCAACATGCGGTAATTTATAAATGTTTAAATCAGGTTGGGTCTGGATTAGCCAGCAGGTGGGTCCGATCTGCTAATCCGTGACCTTTGCCCTGCAGCTTTAATGGACCTTCAGCCTTACAGAAACCCCAGAGACTAGGGGTGTAGGAAAGAATTGATTTGGTGACATATTGTGATTTTCGGATGCCTGATATATCAAGCTTTCCTTTCCTAATATCGATTTAAAAAGACCAAAACATTTGACCTAAAACAATGAGGGAAAATGGGCTCATTCTGTATCGCCACTCTTGCAGATGTGGAGCCCTTTAGCTCTGCGGCGCGGTAGCATCGGTGACGCTTTCTTTTACAGTACATCAAAAACCATGTAATAACATGGTAATAATATAGCAAGTCACACTATATTACTGGCTAACAAGAAAAACTGTATTTGTTAATTACCCCAAAATTAAGGTAAATAATTTCAAAATAATAACCTGCATGTAATTATTACAATTGTATGTTAATATGTAACAA